>JBAIZL010000006.1:41742336-41752336 GCA_036971475.1 Prosapia bicincta | reverse complement strand
ATAAAGCCCTCGCCTAGGA
Source organism: Prosapia bicincta (assembly GCA_036971475.1). Classification (NCBI taxonomy): domain Eukaryota; kingdom Metazoa; phylum Arthropoda; class Insecta; order Hemiptera; family Cercopidae; genus Prosapia; species Prosapia bicincta. The sequence goes on along the minus strand of JBAIZL010000006.1, from coordinate 41,752,317 downwards.
TATAGTTGGAGATATTATGGCACCACGTTTAGGAAGGGGTATAAAGCCCTCGCCTAGGATATAGTTGGAGATATTATGGCACCACGTTTAGGAAGGGGTATAAATCCCTCGCCTAGGATATAGTTGGAGATATTATGGCACCACGTTTAGGAAGGGGTATAAAGCCCTCGCCTAGGATATAGTTGGAGATATTATGGCACCACGTTTAGGAAGGGGTATAAATCCCTCGCCTAGGATATAGTTGGAGATATTATGGCACCACGTTTAGGAAGCGGTATAAAACCCTCGCCTAGGATATAGTTGGAGATATTATGGCACCACGTTTAGGAAGAGGTATAAAGCCCTCGCCTAGGATATAGTTGGAGATATTATGGTACCACGTTTAGGAAGAGGTATAAAGCCCTCGCCTAGAATATAGTTGGAGATATTATGGCACCACTTTTAGGAAGGGGTATAAAGCCCTCGCCTAGGATATAGTTGGAGATATTATGGCACCACGTTTAGGAAGGGGTATAAAACCCTCGCCTAGGATATAGTTGGAGATATTATGGTACCACGTTTAGGAAGGGGTATAAAGCCCTCGCCTAGAATATAGTTGGAGATATTATGGCACCACGTTTAGGAAGAGGTATAAAGCCCTCGCCTAGGATATAGTTGGAGATATTATGGTACCACGTTTAGGAAGAGGTATAAAGTCCTCGCCTAGAATATAGTTGGAGATATTATGGCACCACGTTTAGGAAGGGGTATAAAGCCCTCGCCTAGAATATAGTTGGAGATATTATGGCACCACGTTTAGGAAGAGGTATAAAGCCCTCGCCTAGAATATAGTTGGAGATATTATGGCACCACGTTTAGGAAGAGGTATAAAGCCCTCGCCTAGAATATAGTTGGAGATATTATGGTACCACGTTTAGGAAGGGGTATAAAGCCCTCGCCTAGAATATAGTTGGAGATATTATGGCACCACGTTTAGGAAGGGGTATAAAGCCCTCGCCTAGAATATAGTTGGAGATATTATGGCGTTATGTGTGTAGAGTGGCATACCTGAAGTGAACCTACTTTATATCGGGGTCATAAAGAGGTAGAGGAAAATAAGGAAGTGTAGAGAGAATTAGTTGAGAAGCAGGAAAGGAATCGCAAGGGCAAGGTCACTTACTTGAACTAGACCTGCGTCAACCACTTTGGATGATGTTCCAAGTTACAGGTTTATGAGAAAACACACATGGTAACCCCTGGTAAAGCGTTATTTCATTTTCTAGTTCCCACTACAGATTACAAAGGATAACTGACTACTCAACTTCATATAATAATTTATTTGTAAACATAAGTTGTAAACCGATATTATATATTGCCGTGAATAGAAAGAGTTATTATGAAAATCAATAACTGAAAGTCTTAGAACAAAAAATACTAATTTTAATTTTGAGCACAACATCTCACAGGCCATAAATATATTACAATTAATTATTGATATGACCTAATAGAATTTTATAAGCGCGAAAATGGACTAATGAAATATTATTAACAAGCTATGACTAGTAAAAGCAATGGTTGGGTCATAAATCTGAATCGTAGAATTTAACTAGAAGTATTTGAAATACTGTATATTATAAATTTTAATTCAATAAAAGCTGTAGTGAACCTTAGTGTTAATGAATTAAGTTGTAAAGGTTAAACGACTTAATTTTGCAATGAGTTGATGATTGAAGGAATTATTTTCTACTCTAAAAAATAATTTATTTCAATAACCATAACACTAAAAGTGTCCTAGAATGAATGATGTAAATAAACCAACATTATTGCATTATCGTTATATTTGAGACTTTTAGCCCCAAGTCTGTACATGGCCTTACACACTGGGTCTGAGGGTTGACTTTTAGCCTCAAGTCTGTACATGGCCTTACACACTGGGTCTGAGGGTTGACTTTTAGCCCCAAGTCTGTACATGGCCTTACACACTGGGTCTGAGGGTTGACTTTTAGCCCCAAGTCTGTACATGGCCTTACACACTGGGTCTGAGGGTTGACTTTTAGCCCCAAGTCTGTACATGGCCTTACACACTGGGTCTGAGGGTTGACTTTTAGCCCCAAGTCTGTGCATGGTCTTACACACTGGGTCTGAGGGTTGACTTTTAGCCCCAAGTCTGTACATGGCCATACACACTGGGTCTGAGGGTTGACTTTTAGCCCCAAGTCTGTACATGGCCTTACACACTGGATCTGAGGGTTGACTTTTAGCCCCAAGTCTGTACATGGCCTTACACACTGGGTCTGAGGGTTGACTTTTAGCCCCAAGTCTGTACATGGCCTTACACACTGGGTCTGAGGGTTGACTTTTAGCCCCAAGTCTGTACATGGCCTTACACACTGGGTCTGAGGGTTGACTTTTAGCCCCAAGTCTGTACATGGCCTTACTGTCTGGGTCTGAGGGTTGACTTTTAGCCCCAAGTCTGTACATGGCCTTACACACTGGGTCTGAGGGTTGACTTTTAGCCCCAAGTCTGTACATGGCCTTACAGACTGGGTCTGAGGGTTGGTTTCCAGCCTCTGAATCTTTCTTTACTTGCTTGGAGCCACGTACAACTACGAACCATCCTAATTTCCTGATTTCAACTATTGGAGTTGGAAAAGTTGACATAGAAACTTCCGAAACGATTCGGAAACGATCCGAATCAAGAAACGGTTTATTAGAAAAATAATAAAACTACTTTGCATTGACTTTGTGAAAACATATTTACTGAAAGGTAAGTAAAGAAACCGTTGAAGGCAGGCCTGCCAACGCGTAACGATCATGGATACACTCACGAACAACGTAAACTCTCGCTCACTACGGGAAATGTTCTGCGAAAGCAAGGTCGCAGCCGGCATTTGAGAGGTTCGACCACTTTTCATGAGTGTTCGTGATCCATATCTTCTTATTTGTAATTAAAAATAATTTAAATTTTGTAATATTTTATTGTATCAGCACTTAAGCTACTAGTTTGTCACTAAATATACTTAAACATATTTCAGTATTACAATGAAAATATTGAAAATAACCCCAATACCACAAAAAATAATAAAAAATAATCAAAAATAACAAATAAAACAAGTTACTTAAGATTAAACCCTATGTACATTTCGATGACCATGTCATCATCATCAGAGGGTCTTATTACAAAATTACAATCTAGAAAACAAGATCTTGTTTGCTATCTTGTTTGCTAGATTGTAATTTTGTAATAAGACCCTCTGATGATGATGAGATGGTCATCGAAATGTAGATAAGGGTTTAATCTTAAGTAACTTGTTTTATTTGTTATTTTTTATTAGTTTTTGTGGTATTGGGGTTATTTCCAATATTTTCATTGTAATATATTGTACCACTGAGCTCTTGATATTCTGTATATTTTAGTATGTTGCACCTGCCTATAGTTATGTTATTGTAACAAAAGGTACAACAACCGTATGTTATGTTATCTAGTTACGGTTGAGTTGACAATTGGACACATCTTCCGAAACCGACGTCCTGAATAAGTGCTACTATAGGCAAGTGTGACATACTTAAATATGTCAAAATGTTCTTAGTTAAATGTTTTGTTTTAAAATTTCTACGGGGTTCTAACCTGGATAAAAGTGAGAGTTATTACCTTTTGTAAATGATAATTATATTGCCATTATCTACAATAAAGGTTACTTGGTTCCTAATCGGGCGCGTCGACTCCAAAACTTGAGTCTGTGCATCTTCTGTCCCGCACGTTTCGGACGTTCCTTTTGTATTTTGTACCATAAAAAATGGTACATAAAAATTTTGTACAAAAAAAAACACTAAAATTAAAACTACAGACAGGGAAAACAAATACATCACATTACCATACATAAACCAAACAACAAACAAAATAGCCCGCAAATTTCAAAAAATAGGATACAAAATAGCATATAAAAACTAATAACAAGTTACAATACAAAATACAACACAACACCAACAACAAAAATAAACTACAAGCACCAGGCGTATACAAACTGAACTGCGACGAATGTAACAAATTCTACATTGGACAAACAGGTCGCAGCTTTAAACAAAGAGTCAAGGAACACAAACAGAATACCAACTCAACATTTTACAATCACATAAAAGAAACAGGACACAAATACACAGACATTTACCATAACCTAGAAATCCTACACATGAACAAAAAAGGACCACATCTCAACACACTAGAACAATATTAAATTTACAGACACAAAAACACAAAGTACAAACATATTAAACGAACAAACACAATACAAATCACACATACTATTTGATACTATCGAAAACCTACCTTTAAAACCGTCACCGCTTGACCCAACATCTCCAAGCAGAAGACACTGATGAAGATCGGCACATAGCGATCGAGAACGTTCTGTCTCAGTAAGTTTTAACAAATTTACTAAATTTAAAGTTCGGATAGTCATAAACTATTGTTTAAGTGATAAGATTCACCGAGCGTAATGGGCTACAAAATTCAAGAATAAAACATTGTCTTTTACTATCGACGATCGACAAAGGTTTTTTTTCTTGTTTGGAGGCTTTAATTTCAAGAAAGATTCTCTGAGTCTTCACTCCCTGCATACAAATATGTTCAGCAGCAACCTCAGTACTAACCACTGATAGGATTCCCAAAAGTCCCACCTAATAAACTCATTTATGAATCACCAAAGCATTAGTTTATATTTTTACTCTAAAACGTTAATCTAGAATTAACCAATTAACCAAATTTTTTATTGTAGATGCAGAATTTTAATATATATTTGAATCCAATATGAAAATTACATTAATCTATTCTGGGTAAAGTTCTTCATGTGATAATTATTTTAAAAATTTACTTAAATATTTAAAAAATCTGCCAGTTGATTTTTTTTATTTTAAATAAAGGAAATATTTTTAATGTTTTTTTTTACTCTCGCCAGATCAGACGTTGACCTACCAAGCTTTGGCATTGTTTATAAAGGACAATTAGTAAGTTTTTACCTTTAATTATCATCAAATTTTCTAACCCAACAAGATTAAAGTTATTTGTATATAAACAAAACATTTTATTTTCTTTAACGACAGATTTGTACGTCTCACTTCACGGACACCTTGAGAGATGAATTGCTATTGACATTTGTTATTGTGACGAATGGCAATGAGAGTGTGGGTGATTCGATTTCATTGTGTAGTCCCGCTGACGGAATCTAGGACGGACTAAATTATTTTTCGACACAGTTTCACGATCCCGCAGGATCGGATTCAGCCGCTAAATTGTCAATTTAAGTGTCGTGAGGAGAATAAAAATGCAAGACAAAAGAAACAGAAAGTAAGATAAGACACTATGGAGAAGAGTATCACATCGTGACTCCCTTCCCCGCCCTACTTCTCCCATCGCATAAAAACATTCGCACACGGAGTGCCATAGTACATAGTGTACCGTACTTCGTGCTTGCAACAATGCTCGCCTGTATTTTAGTTCTATTGTTAGCTTACAGCGTGGATGGAGCCAGTGTAGATCGATCGCATACAGTTACAGACTTTTATGACAACAAAATTACCAATCTTTCTAACGATAATAAGTCGCTATCGATAGAAGAAGAAGCGTTTATAAATAAAATTCCGCCGCTGGCAGGAACTGCAGTACCCACGGAAGAGCCTTCGACAGTTTTGAATGAAATTTACTCGGATTGTCTTGTAAAACTTTCATTTTCCTGTCTTCAAAAAAAAGTTTTAATATTTTTAGACCGTATAGGAAGACTAGATAAGTTTAGTTTGATCGACGGCGTTCTGTATGTGGAGAGGATTGGCGAAGATAATTCCCAGACGCTGACGGAGTCAACATTATCTCCGAGGAGATTTCAAGACGAACAGACTTTGAACACGCTTATCGATCTCTATGTGGAGAGATTTTTCGAAAATCACCTGATCAAAGTGAACATTCCCGCTGCTTTAGAAGTAAACGGGCGGACAACCACCCTGGATATTAAAATAGGGGACAACGTACTCACCGAAGGTATGTAGCCTACATTTCTTTTCAAATATAATTACAAGATTCAAATGAAATTAACGTCCTAATTTAAGAAAAATTCAAATCCATATGTTTTCATATAAAATTGTTTGAATATTTATTTATTTATCAGAAAGTATTTTAAATAAATAAAACCTAATCACAAATAACACTTTTTTTTAACCTTGTATACATTTCTATTGCAAAGCAATCATCTTCAGAGGAAATTATCACAAAAATTGCATTTATAAATTTTTTTAATAATTTCCTCTGAAGATGATTGCTTTTCAATCGAAATGTACATAAGGCTTTAACTGAAAAGTTTTATTTGTGATTAGGAAATTTAATTTATTTGAAATACTTTCTGTAAAGCTAAATAAACATGTTTTCGTCTGTGTAAATTACGACACAGTTGCTTCAATTTATTACAAAAAAGTAATTTAACACATTATAAATATGAAAATCTTTCAAGAATCATAAATTCAATTGTCTTTAAAATAATTTAAGCTATAATTAACGAATATTATCCATAAATGTTTCCGTCGTACAGTAATAATTTTACAAACCCTAGTTCAATACATTGTTGAAAATAAAAGTATTCCAATGCACATTAATGGTAAACATTTAACAATTTATTGTACAAATGTGTGACAGGTAAAACAATCTATTGGCGTACGATCGTAAACTCTCCTTATCTATTGAAACAAATACAAATATAATAATTAAAAAACAATCTGTTGTGGAATATTATTCTCTTTTTCCATTTTTTATACGACACTATATGAAATTGGGAAAACATTTATGAATAGATCATAGGGTCAAAGTCCCTATTAACATATGTACAAAAAGTTATTGTTAAATTATTCTACGACGCAATATTAATTTTCAAAACTTACCAACTACTATGTAAACATAGCACATTAAATTGACAAAACCATTGAATAATTTCGATGGACTTTAGTTTCTCTATTTATATCTCTAACAAGGTACAAGTATTATCGTGTAAATATTTTCCGCCACAATGTTAGCTCTGACAACCTCACATTTATTGTATACACGTATGATATTGACAAATAATAAAACTGCTGAACATGATTTCGACGTTTCTCTTAGTATATATTAAAATTATCTTTCAAAATGTTCTATGCACAAAATTTATTTTAGAAACTTTATTGACAATGTTTATAGAAATGAATTAAATTGAGAAATCATCATATAAGCTCTCTCTTGTAGGGTTTAGGATGTTCGGAAAGAGAATCAATGAATGCCTTTCCGGCAGCCTAAATATTTATAATTATGTATGAAATTGAGAATTATTTTATTAGCCTAAAGAACCTAGTTTTTAAACTATTCTCTGTTTATATAGATACATTTTTTTTTAAATTTATTTAATTACCCTAAAGAATCTAGTTTTTAAACTAATCTCTGTTTATATAGACAAAGTTTTATTTTAAAAGAATTATTTTATTAGCCTAAAGAACCTAGCTTTTAAACTATTCTCTGTTTATATAGAAAAAGATCTTTTTTTTTAAAATTATTTCATTACCCTAAAGAATCTAGTTTTTATACTATTCTGTGTTTATACAGACAAAGTTTTATTTTAAAAGTTTTATTAGCCTAAAGAACCTAGCTTTTAAACTATTCTCTGTTTATATAGACAAAGTTTTCTTTTAAAAGAATTATTTTATTAGCCTAAAGAACCAATTTTTAAACTATTCTCTGTTTATATAGACAAAGTTTTCTTTTAAAAGAATTATTTTATTAGCCTAAAGAACCAATTTTTAAACTATTCTCTGTTTATAGAGACAAAGTTTTCTTTTAAAAGAATTATTTTATTAGCCTAAAGAACCTAGTTTTTAAACTATTCTCTGTTTATATAGACAAAGTTTTCTTTTAAAAGAATTATTTTATTAGCCTAAAGAACCTAGTTTTTAAACTATTCTCTGTTTATATAGACAAAGTTTTCTTTTAAAAGAATTATTTTATTAGCCTAAAGAACCAATTTTTAAACTATTCTCTGTTTATAGAGACATAGTTTTCTTTTAAAAGAATTATTTTATTAGCCTAAAGAACCTAGCTTTTAAACTATTCTCTGTCTATATAGATAAAGTTTTCTTTTAAAAGAATTATTTTATTAGCCTAAAGAACCTAGCTTTTAAACTATTCTCTGTTTATGTAGACAAAGTTTTATTTTAAAAGAATTATTTTATTAGCCTAAAGAACCTAGCTTTTAAACTATTCTCTGTTTATGTAGACAAAGTTTTATTTTAAAAGAATTATTTTATTAGCCTAAAGAACCTAGCTTTTAAACTATTCTCTGTTTATGTAGACAAAGTTTTATTTTAAAAGAATTATTTTATTAGCCTAAAGAACCTAGCTTTTAAACTATTCTCTGTTTATGTAGACAAAGTTTTATTTTAAAAGAATTATTTTATTAGCCTAAAGAACCTAGCTTTTAAACTATTCTCTGTTTATGTAGACAAAGTTTTATTTTAAAAGAATTATTTTATTAGCCTAAAGAACCTAGCTTTTAAACTATTCTCTGTTTATGTAGACAAAGTTTTATTTTAAAAGAATTATTTTATTAGCCTATAGAACCTAGCTTTTAAACTATTCTCTGTTTATATAGACAAAGTTTTATTTTAAAAGAATTATTTTATTAGCCTAAAGAACCTAGCTTTTAAACTATTCTCTGTTTATGTAGACAAAGTTTTATTTTAAAATAATTATTTTATTAGCCTAAAGAACCTAGCTTTTAAACTATTCTCTGTTTATGTAGACAAAGTTTTATTTTAAAAGAATTATTTTATTAGCCTAAAGAACCTAGTTTTTAAACTATTCTATGTTTATGTAGACAAAGTTTTATTTTAAAAGAATTATTTTATTAGCCTAAAGAACCTAGCTTTTAAACTATTCTCTGTTTATATAGACAAATGCTTTTTTTTTTAAACTCTCTATGCATAAAATGTTTTTATAGTAGTTTACAAATTCTTTATACAAATTTATAAAATCGATAAATTCCTAATTGCCCTGCATTAACTAGTTTTTTAAAATTTTTAAATCATTTACAAATAATCAGACAAATAATTGTATTAAATACTCACGAAAATTTGATCAGTGACTATTTTGTAATCAAAATAACATCCAATTCTTTGTTTCGATTATTTACAGGTCTCTTGTAGGCTCTATGATGTTTGGAAATAGAATCAATCTCATCATTTCGCTAAAAATAATTTGTGTTTTATATTGAATTATCGCACCGGCGTTCACCAAATGCTCATGCACTAGGTGACTTTTCCAGACAGAAATAAAATATTGCAGTCACTGGCTTTCTCTGAAAGCCTACTTGGGTGTTTAATAACTTACCACATTACACGGCTTCCAACATAATACTAAAAGTCGTTTGGAGAGCGAAATACCATAAGATCTTCATATTTTCTTCATCAGGAAATGTTTCATTAAATTTTATTTAAAAAAAAAACAAATAAGGTTACCTGTTGCAGTTGTGTTAAACGTAGAAGTTAAAAACAGTTATTTTTTTAAAAAAAGTTACATACCAGAAATATTCAAGTTAACGTTATTCACGGAAAATTGCAAAAAACACCGCAGAAGAAATATCATACATACATCCTTTATTAGCTTAAACCATATTTACTGCTTCTACCATATTTCTTTAAACCAGTAAATTTTATTTCCTAAAACTTTCGATTCAAGCAAAGCTCTTAATATACTGTAATGAGTTATCTGGATTAAGTAATTCAATATGATTATTAAATTACGTATAATATTAAATAATTATTATATTGAATCGGTATCACTATTATTATTATATTATAATTCTATTTGTAATATAACTATTTATCTTGTAATACATTGGGTATTCATTTCCTTTAATAACAGAATCTGGTTTCGATTTCAAAATATATTTTAACGGTATATCGTTTATTAAACCACACTTCATTAATCCAGTGAATTTT
>JBAIZL010000006.1:41557336-41737336 GCA_036971475.1 Prosapia bicincta | reverse complement strand
CTCTGGCAAGGTACAATCAAATCAAGATAGGTTGGGTGCCAGGGCATAGGGCTATATTTGGAAATGAAGCCGCAGATGCGCTGGCCAGAGAGGGGTCTTCGACTCCCCTAATTGGACCGGAGCCGGCGGTAGGTATTTCCAAATCCATGGTCAAGATTGCAGTGCGAAGGTGGATGGCTGAAAGATACTGTGAGCACTGGGTCAGGGCTGAAGGAATGAGACACAGTAAACTAACCCTTAGGAAACCTTCCTTGGGGCTGCAGGAGAGTCTCATCTATCTGTTTAGGCAGGAATTGAGGATAGCCACAGGTCTATTCACGGAACACTGTGGACTAAGGAAACATCTGCATAATACGGGTATCTTCAAAGATGAACCAGTGTGCAGATTATGCGGGCAAGAACTGGAGACCGCCACACACATCATTTATAGATGTGAAGCACTTGCCGAGAGGCGCTTCAACCTCTTTGGTGATAGCACAGCTCTGGAAGAGGAGGCTGAAGGTAAAACACTAGTCAGGAAACTTCTAAACCTGGTAAGAGGGAAGGGGCTCTTTGACTAGATCAGGGAGGTAAGTACAATATACCTAAGGTAGCGGTGCTTCGGGCAGTTTGAACCCGCTCCCAAGTTAATTAAAAAAATATATATATCTATTGGTGAAGTAAATGACTAGTATTCAATATAGGCTCTATATTACCCTATGGGGTCATTAAGTATGTTTATTACTAAGTGAATGACTATCATGAAATCCTGCTCTACATTATCTGTTTGTGGTCATAAAGTATATCTATGGGTGATGTAAATGACTAGTAGGCTCTATATTTCCTGTATCTGGTCATTAACCCTGGAACCGTACACCAGGGCACTGCTTGCCCCTGAGAATTTTCATTTTGTCACTAATTTGTGTTGGTAACATATAGCGCCGCCATCTTCCATGACTTCTCCTTGTCCTTGACAATCTTTCTGTTGCTTTGGTGCTCATGCAAATAACTTATCAGACTATTGCTACAGTACTGTCTTGGGGCATCCAGTGCCCCCGTGTATGGTTAGTGCAAGTTTTTTGTGAAGTGTACTCAATTAAATTTTTCAGTTTTTTTGTATATGTGATTAGTTTTATTTGTAAATCATTTTAGTTATATTAAAGTAAATAGCAATGGATAACCTTGAAACAGAAGACGATATTCTGAGTGAATTATTACGTTCATCTGAACCTGATAATTTCGAAATGGACGAAGATAGATCTGATAGTGATAACGAAAATGACGTTGTAGAGGACGATGATGTTCTTTCAGACTCATTTTCACCAGATGGATCAGAAGAGGAATATTTTCCAATTGAAGAGGATGAAGAATATTATCAACAGCAATTGAAAAAAAGAAACTTATTAGGAGTGAGGACAAAAGAAATTTTGAACGTGGTCCCTCAACTTCAGAACAGGGAATTTCTCAAGATGAAGGGAATGATGACGATTATGAAGCAGCTGTCTTACCAAACTATGTTATGAAACTAAACAAAAAAACACTTCTTGGGGGAAAAACACCGATGGTCTACAAACCCTCCAACCAGAACTGGTAGAACACCCAGACGAAATGTAATTTTATTCAGATCTCGACCAGAGGGAGCTGCTAAGAGTGTCATTAATCTGTCTAAGATATTTGAATTATTTATAGATGACACTATTATACATAATAGTTATTCACACCAACACAGAGATTGCACTTCAGAAATTACAGTACAATGATCAAAGTTGTACTGGGGAAACTTCCGCAATTGAGATTAGAGCTTTACTTGGCCTTATAATTTACTTTGGAGCTCAGAAACAAAATCACAATTCAGGTGAAACTCTTTGGCATGCAACAAGGGGGCTTCGAATAACTAGAACTGTAATGCCCTTGCGAAGGTTTGAATTCCTTATAAATAATTATGGATTTGATGACAAAAGCAGTCTAGCTGCTAGGAAGGAGCTGGATCCTTTCGCTGCAATAAGAGATGTGTGGGATATATTTATACAGCACTGCAAAAAATTGTACACCCCTGGACCATACTGTACAATTGATGAACAACCTCTGGCCTTCAGGGGTAAGTGTCCATTCCGTATGTATATACCCAACAAACCGGCAAAATATGGAGTAAAAATAGTTATGTTGTGCAACCCTAATGGTTATTTAATCAATGCTATCCCATATACTGAGGAAAAAATGGACAATGAAGGAAAACCCCAAGCAAAATTTTTTGTTGAGAAATTGTCAGAAACTATTTATGGTACCAACCGTAATATTACGGTTGACAACTGGTTTTCTTTAGTACAACTCTTCAATGAAATGCTTAAAAAACACAATCTTACAATGGTTGGTACATTGCTTAAGAATCAGCCGCAAATTCCACCTGAAATGGTAAAAAGCAGGCCAGGTGAATCATCATTATTCTTGTTTGACAAAAACTGACAATTATCCCATATGCTCCAAAGAGGAACAAAATTGTACTCCTCCTATCAAACATGCATGAAGGTTTCAGCTTCCAAAAAATGGCAAATTGCCAGAAATAATCCATTTTTATAACTCTACAAAAGGAGGTGTCGATTTACTCGATCAAATGTCGGCACAGTACTCATGTAGCAGAAAGATAAGAAGATGGCCACTATGTGTTTTTTTACGGAATATTGAATAGCGCCAATTTGAACTCATACATCATCTACAGACACAATGTACATCTTTCAAAGCAAATTCCAATGTCAAGAAATATTTTTCGTTTTATGCTAGCAGAAGACCTCATGAGACCTTGGATGTTACAGCATTTTGACAACAAATCAATTCGAAGAGGAAAAAGAACTGCTATTGCTGAACAATTGGGCGAACATATTGACTAGCATACAATATAGAAACTAAAAATCTAAATCATACAATGATTTGAATTACTGGCAAAAATATATGCTCTTAAATTTTTATATCTGGACATAACGTACGTCGATTCCAGACTTCTATCAAATATATGAGAGAGGTATATGAATTGCACACAATATTTGATCTCTAATTATTAATATCTGGACATTAAAAATGTCTTTTGGGGCAGTGATTTACTAGCATTAAATATTGACTTACAAATTGTTCTATCTGGACATTACGTATGCGTGTGGATGACTTGTGGGCATTGAATATTTCCTCTCACATTAATCTATCTGGGCATTAAGAATGTCTGTAAGAGAGGTGAATGAATGGCATACAATATTTACTCTCACATTACTTCTATCTGGGCATTAGGAATGTCTGTGTGAGAGGTGAATGACTGGCATACAATATTTACTCTCACATTAATCTATCTGGGCAATAAGAATGTCTGTAAGAGAGATGAATGAATGGCATACAATATTTACTCTCACATTAATCTATCTGGGCAATAAGAATGTCTGTAAGAGAGATGAATGAATGGCATACAATATTTACTCTCACATTACTTCTATCTGGGCATTAGGAATGTCTGTAAGAGAGATGAATGAATGGCATACAATATTTACTCTCACATTACTTCTATCTGGGCATTAGGAATGTCTGTGATAGAGGTGAATGAATGGCATACAATATTTACTCTCACATTAATCTATCTGGGCAATAAGAATGTCTGTAAGAGAGATGAATGAATGGCATACAATATTTACTCTCACATTAATCTATCTGGGCAATAAGAATGTCTGTAAGAGAGATGAATGAATGGCATACAATATTTACTCTCACATTACTTCTATCTGGGCAATAAGAATGTCTGTAAGAGAGATGAATGAATGGCATACAATATTTACTCTCACATTACTTCTATCTGGGCATTAGGAATGTCTGTGTGAGAGGTGAATGACTGGCATACAATATTTACTCTCACATTAATCTATCTGGGCAATAAGAATGTCTGTAAGAGAGATGAATGAATGGCATACAATATTTACTCTCACATTACTTCTATCTGGGCATTAGGAATGTCTGTGATAGAGGTGAATGACTGGCATACAATATTTACTCTCACATTAATTCTATCTGGGCATTAGGAATGTCTGTGATAGAGGTGAATGACTGGCATACAATATTTCCTCTCACATTACTTCTATCTGGGCATTAGGAATGTCTGTGATAGAGGTGAATGAATGGCATACAATATTTACTCTCACATTACTTCTATCTGGGCATTAGGAATGTCTGTGATAGAGGTGAATGACTGGCATACAATATTTCCTCTCACATTATTTCTATCTGGGCATTAGGAATATCTGTGTGAGAGGTGAATGACTGGCATACAATATTTCCTCTCACATTATTTCTATCTGGGCATTAGGAATATCTGTGTGAGAGATGAATGAATGGCATACAATATTTCCTCTCACATTATTTCTATCTGGGCATTAGGAATATCTGTGTGAGAGGTGAATGACTGGCATACAATATTTACTCTCACATTAATTCTATCTGGGCATTAGGAATATCTGTGATAGAGGTGAATGAATGACATACAATATTTCCTCTCACATTATTTCTATCTGGGCATTAGGAATATCTGTGTGAGAGGTGAATGACTGGCATACAATATTTACTCTCACATTAATTCTATCTGGGCATTAGGAATGTCTGTGATAGAGATGAATGAATGGCATACAATATTTCCTCTCACATTATTTCTATCTGGGCATTAGGAATATCTGTGTGAGAGGTGAATGACTGGCATACAATATTTCCTCTCACATTAATTCTATCTGGGCATTAGGAATATCTGTGTGAGAGGTGAATGAATGGCATACAATATTTCCTCTCACATTATTTCTATCTGGGCATTAGGAATATCTGTGTGAGAGGTGAATGACTGGCATACAATATTTACTCTCACATTAATTCTATCTGGGCATTAGGAATATCTGTGTGAGAGGTGAATGACTGGCATACAATATTTCCTCTCACATTATTTCTATCTGGGCATTAGGAATATCTGTGATAGAGGTGAATGACTGGCATACAATATTTCCTCTCACATTACTTCTATCTGGGCATTAGGAATATCTGTGTGAGAGGTGAATGACTGGCATACAATATTTACTCTCACATTAATTCTATCTGGGCATTAGGAATATCTGTGTGAGAGGTGAATGACTGGCATACAATATTTCCTCTCACATTATTTCTATCTGGGCATTAGGAATATCTGTGATAGAGGTGAATGACTGGCATACAATATTTCCTCTCACATTACTTCTATCTGGGCATTAGGAATATCTGTGTGAGAGGTGAATGACTGGCATACAATATTTCCTCTCACATTAATTCTATCTGGGCATTAGGAATGTCTGTGATAGAGATGAATGAATGGCATACAATATTTCCTCTCACATTACTTCTATCTGGGCATTAGGAATATCTGTGTGAGAGGTGAATGACTGGCATACAATATTTACTCTCACATTAATTCTATCTGGGCATTAGGAATGTCTGTGTGAGAGGTGAATGACTGGCATACAATATTTCCTCTCACATTACTTCTATCTGGGCATTAGGAATATCTGTGTGAGAGGTGAATGACTGGCATACAATATTTCCTCTCACATTAATTCTATCTGGGCATTAGGAATATCTGTGATAGAGGTGAATGACTGGCATACAATATTTCCTCTCACATTACTTCTATCTGGGCATTAGGAATATCTGTGTGAGAGGTGAATGACTGGCATACAATATTTACTCTCACATTAATTCTATCTGGGCATTAGGAATGTCTGTGATAGAGATGAATGAATGGCATACAATATTTCCTCTCACATTATTTCTATCTGGGCATTAGGAATGTCTGTGATAGAGATGAATGACTGGCATACAATATTTCCTCTCACATTAATTCTATCTGGGCATTAGGAATGTCTGTGATAGAGATGAATGAATGGCATACAATATTTCCTCTCACATTACTTCTATCTGGGCATTAGGAATATCTGTGTGAGAGGTGAATGACTGGCATACAATATTTACTCTCACATTAATTCTATCTGGGCATTAGGAATGTCTGTGTGAGAGGTGAATGACTGGCATACAATATTTCCTCTCACATTACTTCTATCTGGGCATTAGGAATATCTGTGTGAGAGGTGAATGACTGGCATACAATATTTCCTCTCACATTAATTCTATCTGGGCATTAGGAATATCTGTGATAGAGGTGAATGACTGGCATACAATATTTCCTCTCACATTACTTCTATCTGGGCATTAGGAATATCTGTGTGAGAGGTGAATGACTGGCATACAATATTTACTCTCACATTAATTCTATCTGGGCATTAGGAATGTCTGTGATAGAGATGAATGAATGGCATACAATATTTCCTCTCACATTATTTCTATCTGGTCATTAAGTATGCCTGTGTGAGAGGTGAATGACTGGCATACAATATTTCCTCTCACATTAATTCTATCTGGGCATTAGGAATATCTGTGTGAGAGGTGAATGAATGGCATACAATATTTCCTCTCACATTATTTCTATCTGGGCATTAGGAATATCTGTGTGAGAGGTGAATGACTGGCATACAATATTTACTCTCACATTAATTCTATCTGGGCATTAGGAATATCTGTGTGAGAGGTGAATGACTGGCATACAATATTTCCTCTCACATTATTTCTATCTGGGCATTAGGAATATCTGTGATAGAGGTGAATGACTGGCATACAATATTTCCTCTCACATTACTTCTATCTGGGCATTAGGAATATCTGTGTGAGAGGTGAATGACTGGCATACAATATTTCCTCTCACATTAATTCTATCTGGGCATTAGGAATGTCTGTGATAGAGATGAATGAATGGCATACAATATTTCCTCTCACATTACTTCTATCTGGGCATTAGGAATATCTGTGTGAGAGGTGAATGACTGGCATACAATATTTACTCTCACATTAATTCTATCTGGGCATTAGGAATGTCTGTGTGAGAGGTGAATGACTGGCATACAATATTTCCTCTCACATTACTTCTATCTGGGCATTAGGAATATCTGTGTGAGAGGTGAATGACTGGCATACAATATTTCCTCTCACATTAATTCTATCTGGGCATTAGGAATATCTGTGATAGAGGTGAATGACTGGCATACAATATTTCCTCTCACATTACTTCTATCTGGGCATTAGGAATATCTGTGTGAGAGGTGAATGACTGGCATACAATATTTCCTCTCACATTAATTCTATCTGGGCATTAGGAATGTCTGTGATAGAGATGAATGAATGGCATACAATATTTCCTCTCACATTATTTCTATCTGGGCATTAGGAATGTCTGTGATAGAGATGAATGACTGGCATACAATATTTCCTCTCACATTAATTCTATCTGGGCATTAGGAATGTCTGTGATAGAGATGAATGAATGGCATACAATATTTCCTCTCACATTATTTCTATCTGGGCATTAGGAATGTCTGTGATAGAGATGAATGAATGGCATACAATATTTCCTCTCACATTATTTCTATCTGGGCATTAGGAATGTCTGTGATAGAGATGAATGACTGGCATACAATATTTCCTCTCACATTAATTCTATCTGGGCATTAGGAATGTCTGTGATAGAGATGAATGACTGGCATACAATATTTCCTCTCACATTAATTCTATCTGGGCATTAGGAATGTCTGTGATAGAGATGAATGAATGGCATACAATATTTCCTCTCACATTATTTCTATCTGGGCATTAGGAATATCTGTGTGAGAGGTGAATGACTGGCATACAATATTTACTCTCACATTAATTCTATCTGGGCATTAGGAATGTCTGTGTGAGAGGTGAATGACTGGCATACAATATTTCCTCTCACATTATTTCTATCTGGGCATTAGGAATATCTGTGTGAGAGGTGAATGACTGGCATACAATATTTACTCTCACATTAATTCTATCTGGGCATTAGGAATGTCTGTGTGAGAGGTGAATGACTGGCATACAATATTTCCTCTCACATTAATTCTATCTGGGCATTAGGAATATCTGTGATAGAGGTGAATGAATGGCATACAATATTTCCTCTCACATTATTTCTATCTGGGCATTAGGAATATCTGTGTGAGAGGTGAATGACTGGCATACAATATTTACTCTCACATTAATTCTATCTGGGCATTAGGAATGTCTGTGATAGAGATGAATGAATGGCATACAATATTTCCTCTCACATTATTTCTATCTGGGCATTAGGAATATCTGTGTGAGAGGTGAATGACTGGCATACAATATTTACTCTCACATTAATTCTATCTGGGCATTAGGAATGTCTGTGTGAGAGGTGAATGACTGGCATACAATATTTCCTCTCACATTATTTCTATCTGGGCATTAGGAATATCTGTGTGAGAGGTGAATGACTGGCATACAATATTTACTCTCAGATTAATTCTATCTGGGCATTAGGAATGTCTGTGTGAGAGGTGAATGACTGGCATACAATATTTCCTCTCACATTAATTCTATCTGGGCATTAGGAATATCTGTGATAGAGGTGAATGAATGGCATACAATATTTCCTCTCACATTATTTCTATCTGGGCATTAGGAATATCTGTGTGAGAGGTGAATGACTGGCATACAATATTTCCTCTCACATTAATTCTATCTGGGCATTAGGAATATCTGTGTGAGAGGTGAATGACTGGCATACAATATTTACTCTCACATTAATTCTATCTGGGCATTAGGAATATCTGTGATAGAGGTGAATGACTGGCATACAATATTTGTCTCTAAATTACTTCAATCTGGTCATTAAGTATGCCTGTAGGAGAGGTGAATGAATGGCATACAATATTTACTCTCTCGTTAATTCTATCTGGGCATTAGGAATATCTGTGTGAGAGGTGAATGACTGGCATACAATATTTACTCTCACATTAATTCTATCTGGGCATTAGGAATATCTGTGATAGAGGTGAATGACTGGCATACAATATTTGTCTCTAAATTACTTCAATCTGGTCATTAAGTATGCCTTTAGGAGAGGTGAATGAATGGCATACAATATTTGTCTCTAAATTACTTCAATCTGGTCATTAAGTATGCCTGTAGGAGAGGTGAATGACTGGCATACAATATTTACTCTCACATTAATTCTATCTGGGCATTAGGAATATCTGTGATAGAGGTGAATGACTGGCATACAATATTTGTCTCTAAATTACTTCAATCTGGTCATTAAGTATGCCTGTAGGAGAGGTGAATGAATGGCATACAATATTTACTCTCACGTTAATTCTATCTGGGCATTAGGAATATCTGTGTGAGAGGTGAATGACTGGCATACAATATTTGTCTCTAAATTACTTCAATCTGGTCATTAAGTATGCCTGTAGGAGAGGTGAATGAATGGCATACAATATTTACTCTCACGTTAATTCTATCTGGGCATTAGGAATATCTGTGTGAGAGGTGAATGACTGGCATACAATATTTGTCTCTAAATTACTTCAATCTGGTCATTAAGTATGCCTGTAGGAGAGGTGAATGAATGGCATACAATATTTGTCTCTAAATTACTTCAATCTGGTCATTAAGTATGCCTGTAGGAGAGGTGAATGAATGGCATACAATATTTGTCTCTAAATTACTTCAATCTGGTCATTAAGTATGCCTGTAGGAGAGGTGAATGAATGGCATACAATATTTGTCTCTAAATTACTTCAATCTGGTCATTAAGTATGCCTGTAGGAGAGGTGAATGAATGGCATACAATATTTGTCTCTAAATTACTTCAATCTGGTCATTAAGTATGCCTGTAGGAGAGGTGAATGAATGGCATACAATATTTACTCTCACGTTAATTCTATCTGGGCATTAGGAATATCTGTGTGAGAGGTGAATGACTGGCATACAATATTTGTCTCTAAATTACTTCAATCTGGTCATTAAGTATGCCTGTAGGAGAGGTGAATGAATGGCATACAATATTTACTCTCACGTTAATTCTATCTGGGCATTAGGAATATCTGTGTGAGAGGTGAATGACTGGCATACAATATTTGTCTCTAAATTACTTCAATCTGGTCATTAAGTATGCCTGTAGGAGAGGTGAATGACTGGCATACAATATTTGTCTCTAAATTACTTCAATCTGGTCATTAAGTATGCCTGTAGGAGAGGTGAATGAATGGCATACAATATTTACTCTCACGTTAATTCTATCTGGGCATTAGGAATATCTGTGTGAGAGGTGAATGGCTGGCATACAATATTTGTCTCTAAATTACTTCAATCTGGTCATTAAGTATGCCTGTAGGAGAGGTGAATGACTGGCATACAATATTTGTCTCTAAATTACTTCAATCTGGTCATTAAGTATGCCTGTAGGAGAGGTGAATGACTGGCATACAATATTTGTCTCTAAATTACTTCAATCTGGTCATTAAGTATGCCTGTAGGAGAGGTGAATGAATGGCATACAATATTTACTCTCACGTTAATTCTATCTGGGCATTAGGAATATCTGTGTGAGAGGTGAATGGCTGGCATACAATATTTACTCTCACGTTAATTCTATCTGGGCATTAGGAATATCTGTGTGAGAGGTGAATGACTGGCATACAATATTTGTCTCTAAATTACTTCAATCTGGTCATTAAGTATGCCTGTAGGAGAGGTGAATGAATGGCATACAATATTTACTCTCACGTTAATTCTATCTGGGCATTAGGAATATCTGTGTGAGAGGTGAATGGCTGGCATACAATATTTACTCTCACGTTAATTCTATCTGGGCATTAGGAATATCTGTGTGAGAGGTGAATGACTGGCATACAATATTTGTCTCTAAATTACTTCAATCTGGTCATTAAGTATGCCTGTAGGAGAGGTGAATGAATGGCATACAATATTTACTCTCACGTTAATTCTATCTGGGCATTAGGAATATCTGTGTGAGAGGTGAATGGCTGGCATACAATATTTACTCTCACGTTAATTCTATCTGGGCATTAGGAATATCTGTGTGAGAGGTGAATGGCTGGCATACAATATTTACTCTCACATTAATTCTATCTGGGCATTAGGAATATCTGTGTGAGAGGTGAATGACTGGCATACAATATTTGTCTCTAAATTACTTCAATCTGGTCATTAAGTATGCCTGTAGGAGAGGTGAATGAATGGCATACAATATTTACTCTCACATTAATTCTATCTGGGCATTAGGAATATCTGTGTGAGAGGTGAATGACTGGCATACAATATTTGTCTCTAAATTACTTCAATCTGGTCATTAAGTATGCCTGTAGGAGAGGTGAATGACTGGCATACAATATTTGTCTCTAAATCATTTCAATCTGGTCATTAAGTATGCCTGTAGGAGAGGTGAATGAATGGCATACAATATTTACTCTCACATTAATTCTATCTGGGCATTAGGAATACCTGTGTGAGAGGTGAATGACTGGCATACAATATTTGTCTCTAAATTACTTCAATCTGGTCATTAAGTATGCCTGTAGGAGAGGTGAATGACTGGCATACAATATTTGTCTCTAAATTACTTCAATCTGGTCATTAAGTATGCCTGTAGGAGAGGTGAATGAATGGCATACAATATTTACTCTCACGTTAATTCTATCTGGGCATTAGGAATATCTGTGTGAGAGGTGAATGACTGGCATACAATATTTGTCTCTAAATTACTTCAATCTGGTCATTAAGTATGCCTGTAGGAGAGGTGAATGACTGGCATACAATATTTGTCTCTAAATTACTTCAATCTGGTCATTAAGTATGCCTGTAGGAGAGGTGAATGACTGGCATACAATATTTGTCTCTAAATTACTTCAATCTGGTCATTAAGTATGCCTGTAGGAGAGGTGAATGACTGGCATACAATATTTGTCTCTAAATTACTTCAATCTGGTCATTAAGTATGCCTGTAGGAGAGGTGAATGACTGGCATACAATATTTGTCTCTAAATTACTTCAATCTGGTCATTAAGTATGCCTGTAGGAGAGGTGAATGACTGGCATACAATATTTGTCTCTAAATTACTTCAATCTGGTCATTAAGTATGCCTGTAGGAGAGGTGAATGACTGGCATACAATATTTGTCTCTAAATTACTTCAATCTGGTCATTAAGTATGCCTGTAGGAGAGGTGAATGACTGGCATACAATATTTGTCTCTAAATTACTTCAATCTGGTCATTAAGTATGCCTGTAGGAGAGGTGAATGACTGGCATACAATATTTGTCTCTAAATTACTTCAATCTGGTCATTAAGTATGCCTGTAGGAGAGGTGAATGACTGGCATACAATATTTGTCTCTAAATTACTTCAATCTGGTCATTAAGTATGCCTGTAGGAGAGGTGAATGACTGGCATACAATATTTGTCTCTAAATTACTTCAATCTGGTCATTAAGTATGCCTGTAGGAGAGGTGAATGACTGGCATACAATATTTGTCTCTAAATTACTTCAATCTGGTCATTAAGTATGCCTGTAGGAGAGGTGAATGACTGGCATACAATATTTGTCTCTAAATTACTTCAATCTGGTCATTAAGTATGCCTGTAGGAGAGGTGAATGACTGGCATACAATATTTGTCTCTAAATTACTTCAATCTGGTCATTAAGTATGCCTGTAGGAGAGGTGAATGACTGGCATACAATATTTGTCTCTAAATTACTTCAATCTGGTCATTAAGTATGCCTGTAGGAGAGGTGAATGACTGGCATACAATATTTGTCTCTAAATTACTTCAATCTGGTCATTAAGTATGCCTGTAGGAGAGGTGAATGACTGGCATACAATATTTGTCTCTAAATTACTTCAATCTGGTCATTAAGTATGCCTGTAGGAGAGGTGAATGACTGGCATACAATATTTGTCTCTAAATTACTTCAATCTGGTCATTAAGTATGCCTGTAGGAGAGGTGAATGACTGGCATACAATATTTACTCTCACATTAATTCTATCTGGGCATTAGGAATATCTGTGTGAGAGGTGAATGACTGGCATACAATATTTCCTCTCACATTAATTCTATCTGGGCATTAGGAATATCTGTGTGAGAGGTGAATGACTGGCATACAATATTTCCTCTCACATTACTTCTATCTGGGCATTAGGAATGTCTGTGATAGAGGTGAATGACTGGCATACAATATTTACTCTCACATTAATTCTATCTGGGCATTAGGAATATCTGTGTGAGAGGTGAATGACTGGCATACAATATTTGTCTCTAAATTACTTCAATCTGGTCATTAAGTATGCCTGTAGGAGAGGTGAATGACTGGCATACAATATTTGTCTCTAAATTACTTCAATCTGGTCATTAAGTATGCCTGTAGGAGAGGTGAATGACTGGCATACAATATTTGTCTCTAAATTACTTCAATCTGGTCATTAAGTATGCCTGTAGGAGAGGTGAATGACTGGCATACAATATTTGTCTCTAAATTACTTCAATCTGGTCATTAAGTATGCCTGTAGGAGAGGTGAATGACTGGCATACAATATTTGTCTCTAAATTACTTCAATCTGGTCATTAAGTATGCCTGTAGGAGAGGTGAATGACTGGCATACAATATTTGTCTCTAAATTACTTCAATCTGGTCATTAAGTATGCCTGTAGGAGAGGTGAATGACTGGCATACAATATTTGTCTCTAAATTACTTCAATCTGGTCATTAAGTATGCCTGTAGGAGAGGTGAATGACTGGCATACAATATTTGTCTCTAAATTACTTCAATCTGGTCATTAAGTATGCCTGTAGGAGAGGTGAATGACTGGCATACAATATTTGTCTCTAAATTACTTCAATCTGGTCATTAAGTATGCCTGTAGGAGAGGTGAATGACTGGCATACAATATTTGTCTCTAAATTACTTCAATCTGGTCATTAAGTATGCCTGTAGGAGAGGTGAATGACTGGCATACAATATTTGTCTCTAAATTACTTCAATCTGGTCATTAAGTATGCCTGTAGGAGAGGTGAATGACTGGCATACAATATTTGTCTCTAAATTACTTCAATCTGGTCATTAAGTATGCCTGTAGGAGAGGTGAATGACTGGCATACAATATTTGTCTCTAAATTACTTCAATCTGGTCATTAAGTATGCCTGTAGGAGAGGTGAATGACTGGCATACAATATTTGTCTCTAAATTACTTCAATCTGGTCATTAAGTATGCCTGTAGGAGAGGTGAATGACTGGCATACAATATTTGTCTCTAAATTACTTCAATCTGGTCATTAAGTATGCCTGTAGGAGAGGTGAATGACTGGCATACAATATTTGTCTCTAAATTACTTCAATCTGGTCATTAAGTATGCCTGTAGGAGAGGTGAATGACTGGCATACAATATTTGTCTCTAAATTACTTCAATCTGGTCATTAAGTATGCCTGTAGGAGAGGTGAATGACTGGCATACAATATTTGTCTCTAAATTACTTCAATCTGGTCATTAAGTATGCCTGTAGGAGAGGTGAATGACTGGCATACAATATTTGTCTCTAAATTACTTCAATCTGGTCATTAAGTATGCCTGTAGGAGAGGTGAATGACTGGCATACAATATTTGTCTCTAAATTACTTCAATCTGGTCATTAAGTATGCCTGTAGGAGAGGTGAATGACTGGCATACAATATTTGTCTCTAAATTACTTCAATCTGGTCATTAAGTATGCCTGTAGGAGAGGTGAATGACTGGCATACAATATTTGTCTCTAAATTACTTCAATCTGGTCATTAAGTATGCCTGTAGGAGAGGTGAATGACTGGCATACAATATTTGTCTCTAAATTACTTCAATCTGGTCATTAAGTATGCCTGTAGGAGAGGTGAATGACTGGCATACAATATTTGTCTCTAAATTACTTCAATCTGGTCATTAAGTATGCCTGTAGGAGAGGTGAATGACTGGCATACAATATTTGTCTCTAAATTACTTCAATCTGGTCATTAAGTATGCCTGTAGGAGAGGTGAATGACTGGCATACAATATTTGTCTCTAAATTACTTCAATCTGGTCATTAAGTATGCCTGTAGGAGAGGTGAATGACTGGCATACAATATTTGTCTCTAAATTACTTCAATCTGGTCATTAAGTATGCCTGTAGGAGAGGTGAATGACTGGCATACAATATTTGTCTCTAAATTACTTCAATCTGGTCATTAAGTATGCCTGTAGGAGAGGTGAATGACTGGCATACAATATTTGTCTCTAAATTACTTCAATCTGGTCATTAAGTATGCCTGTAGGAGAGGTGAATGACTGGCATACAATATTTGTCTCTAAATTACTTCAATCTGGTCATTAAGTATGCCTGTAGGAGAGGTGAATGAATGGCATACAATATTTACTCTCACATTAATTCTATCTGGGCATTAGGAATATCTGTGTGAGAGGTGAATGACTGGCATACAATATTTACTCTCACATTAATTCTATCTGGGCATTAGGAATATCTGTGTGAGAGGTGAATGAATGGCATACAATATTTACTCTCACATTAATTCTATCTGGGCATTAGGAATATCTGTGTGAGAGGTGAATGACTGGCATACAATATTTCCTCTCACATTACTTCTATCTGGGCATTAGGAATATCTGTGTGAGAGGTGAATGACTGGCATACAATATTTACTCTCACATTAATTCTATCTGGGCATTAGGAATATCTGTGTGAGAGGTGAATGACTGGCATACAATATTTACTCTCACATTAATTCTATCTGGGCATTAGGAATATCTGTGATAGAGGTGAATGACTGGCATACAATATTTGTCTCTAAATTATTTCAATCTGGTCATTAAGTATGCCTGTGGGAGAGGTGAATGACTGGCATACAATATTTGTCTCTAAATTATTTCAATCTGGTCATTAAGTATGCCTGTGGGAGAGGTGAATGACTGGCATACAATATTTACTCTCACATTAATTCTATCTGGGCATTAGGAATGTCTGTGATAGAGATGAATGAATGGCATACAATATTTCCTCTCACATTATTTCTATCTGGGCATTAGGAATATCTGTGTGAGAGGTGAATGACTGGCATACAATATTTACTCTCACATTAATTCTATCTGGGCATTAGGAATGTCTGTGTGAGAGGTGAATGACTGGCATACAATATTTCCTCTCACATTATTTCTATCTGGGCATTAGGAATATCTGTGTGAGAGGTAAATGACTGGCATACAATATTTACTCTCAGATTAATTCTATCTGGGCATTAGGAATGTCTGTGTGAGAGGTGAATGACTGGCATACAATATTTCCTCTCACATTAATTCTATCTGGGCATTAGGAATATCTGTGATAGAGGTGAATGAATGGCATACAATATTTCCTCTCACATTATTTCTATCTGGGCATTAGGAATATCTGTGTGAGAGGTAAATGACTGGCATACAATATTTACTCTCAGATTAATTCTATCTGGGCATTAGGAATGTCTGTGTGAGAGGTGAATGACTGGCATACAATATTTCCTCTCACATTATTTCTATCTGGGCATTAGGAATATCTGTGTGAGAGGTAAATGACTGGCATACAATATTTACTCTCAGATTAATTCTATCTGGGCATTAGGAATGTCTGTGTGAGAGGTGAATGACTGGCATACAATATTTCCTCTCACATTAATTCTATCTGGGCATTAGGAATATCTGTGTGAGAGGTGAATGACTGGCATACAATATTTCCTCTCACATTACTTCTATCTGGGCATTAGGAATATCTGTGTGAGAGGTGAATGACTGGCATACAATATTTACTCTCACATTAATTCTATCTGGGCATTAGGAATATCTGTGTGAGAGGTGAATGACTGGCATACAATATTTCCTCTCACATTAATTCTATCTGGGCATTAGGAATATCTGTGTGAGAGGTGAATGACTGGCATACAATATTTCCTCTCACATTACTTCTATCTGGGCATTAGGAATGTCTGTGATAGAGGTGAATGACTGGCATACAATATTTACTCTCACATTAATTCTATCTGGGCATTAGGAATATCTGTGTGAGAGGTGAATGACTGGCATACAATATTTGTCTCTAAATTATTTCAATCTGGTCATTAAGTATGCCTGTGGGAGAGGTGAATGACTGGCATACAATATTTGTCTCTAAATTATTTCAATCTGGTCATTAAGTATGCCTGTGGGAGAGGTGAATGACTGGCATGCAATATTTCCTCTCACATTACTTCTATCTGGTCATTAAGTATGCCTGTGGGAGAGGTGAATGACTGGCATACAATATTTCCTCTCACATTACTTCTATCTGGTCATTAAGTATGCCTGTGGGAGAGGTGAATGAATGGCAGAACATAATCGAAATATTGCTACTTTTAATAATTAAAGCGTTTGAACCCGGTTAGAATAATTTATCACTCGTAACTAGTAACAGTGTACTAGTAGTTTATGCTTAGTAGTATAATGGCTTCTATAGAATCAGGCGGAATGTTGGTAATTGCCTACCGTAGCAAAATAAGTAGGACTTTGTGGATACACGTTACTCTGCATATTGTCGCTGATTCATTCTGTTCGTTATTGTTGTTAAAAGTTGAATTTAGTGATTTTGTTCGTTGGATGTGAGAATCTCTAGGGTATATCATACTCTGTGCGTTCGGTCTATAGTTGTTATGCTAAGTGTTTGTGGATAAGGTATATTTTCGTGTTTAACTATCTTTATTCTAAATAGCTCTTAGTAGTACCATTTAATTGAATTGAATGTTACAAATTAAATAATTCTTATTATTTAAATAATCATTAATAATAATTTAATATTCATAATAATAAGTTATTCATTGATTATTTATTTAATAAATCAAATACTTAATAAATCAAATATTTAATAAATAAATAAAAATAATAATTTTATATATTTATTTAATAGGTATATTTGATTAATTTAGTCGTAAATTTAGTAGTAACAATCATGTTACATATCTAACATTAATTTCAGGTTAATATTACACGTTTCCTCTAAAAGATAAAATATTAATAAGCTCTTAATTTACGAAACAAGAAACATTGAATAACAACAAATCTAAACCCACGAAACAAGATACACTGTACTTCGCAAATCTAATCATCCACTTTAACACGAAGTAACGGCTTTCAAATTTTCTTCTATCGATTTATAAATAAATACGTAAAAAATACTTTTTGTCTATTATTATATTGAAGTTGGATGTTAATCCAACTTAATCCTGATAATATACTTTCAAATAAAAAATACTAAATGCTTTTTTTATGCTTTGAATTTTGTTCAGCGCCTATACCATTTCTTAGAAGCAGGGATTAAGATGGCCCCTACAATATACCAAGTAATATCCAGAAACAGAATAGCCAGCTCGTACGGACCAGGAATTTCGTTTTTCATGTTGGTACGTCTGTTTGTACAAATGTACCGTCCGGATGTGGTGGATGCTCCTAATCGTATAACAGATATGCCTCTTGGGGCTCTTAATAAAGAGTATGATTTTATTATCATTGGCGGAGGTTCTGCAGGGGCAGTTCTAGCCAACAGGCTTTCGGAAATTTCAAACTGGACTGTAAGTAAATAAAATAGTATAATTTTGTTTAGTTTTAGAATTAAAGTTTTTTAATGGATTGGAGTTTACAACAAATAGCTTGTCCAAGTTAGAGGTAGAGCATTAAATCTCCAACTAACTGCCTACAAATATACTTACTGTTAACGCATTATGGTATCGAAAATATCAAGCATTTCTCTTTAAAAATGAATCCGGAACCCGATATGAATTTAGGTAATTTATTGTTGTAGAATAGTGTGTATTTTAAAGAACTATAACAGAAAATGACACTAAATAAATAAATTATTGTAATATTTATAATTGTAATATAAATAAATGATTAACAGTGATCAATAATTAAGCAATAAATTATATATCGGCAGTTTATGGGTATACAGTGGAACCCCTCAAATCCGAACCCCCGCGCAATCCGAACATGGTTTGATGAAAACCAACTTTTAAAATAGTATCTAAAATTTAATGAAGACTGTACTGAAAGTTTGCTACTTACGTAAAACAGTACATATTGCAATTAATACTATAAAAACATGGTATAATACGAATGCCTATACTGCACTACTGTATCACTTCAATAACGTAGAAATTTTTGACAGTAAAATAAAAATACTACAGACAAACGCTAAACTATATGTTTCACTTAAAAGGAAAATACACAAATACTTAACTATATTTTTCACTTAAAATCAGCAATCTTCATCTGGCGAAGAGACGTAAACCTTCCCGAAGATGCGATGTTGCGCCACCGTCGCATTAGTATAACATCATTGGGTGTTGCAGTTACATGTTGTTCTACGTAACATAACGTAACGTCGAGAGCGGCAGCAGGGTCAGCACGAATAACAGTATTCGTAAAGGCATCTTTTTCCTCGCTATCGTTATCTGCTACACTGTCATCGTGTTGACACCATGTCATGCTATCTTGCTTCATTGTTATCTAGTGTTGTCCACTCTTCCAGACAATTTTCATCAGCATCTTCACATACTGTTACTATTTGAATGAACTGAAGGAGCTCAGTTACATCACCCCATGTTCTAATTGGTGTTTCTAGGCCAGAGCTTCTTCCAAGATTTATCCAGTATAGTGTTACTGATTTTATTCCAGGATTCAGCTACCCAGTAAATTGAATCCTTATAATAATCGGGTTTCCTTTTTCCGGAATAGAAAGAGAACGATCTTCTTTAATTAATGTTTGCAGAAGCTTTTTTCTGTGGCTTAGTTTTAGGTTCTGCAGCACACCTTGATCCATAGGCTGAATCAACGATGTCACGTTAGGTGGGACAAAAATTGCTTTTATGTCTTTACATACCAACTGCATGTCTGAAGGATGTGAAGGAGCATTGTCTATCAAAAGTAGAGCTTTTGCTGGCAGTCCATTTTTTTTCATTAAATTTTGTTAGTGAAGGTACAAATTAGTTTTTGAACCACTCTTTGAAAATATTACATCATCCACGCCTTTCACTGATTTCTGTAATTAACAGAGAGAGCATTCAAGTTCATATTTTTATGGGCTCGTGACTTGGTAGATTTTGCAATCACCATTAATGGTAGCTTATTTGTTCCCGTGGCGTTACTGTAGGCTAAAACTGTGAAATGATGTTTGTTTGTTTTAAAGCCTGGAGCAGAAGATTCCACTTAGAAGCAAGACTTTTAGTGGGAAGGGCTTTAAAATTCAATCCCGTCTCGTCCGCATTATACACTTGCCGGGGTGAGTAATTTTTAGACGAAATCAAATCAGTGAATTCGTCTAAATATTCTTTTGCAGCAAGATTATCAGCTGATAACTTCTCTCCGCTTACCGTTAGTTGTCTAATTACGTGACTTCCCTCCCATCTATTGCTAGGAGTAAATTTCAAATCACCTTTTATTAATTTGTTTAACTGTAATGATTTTTCTTGTATAAATCGGTCACTAATAGGAACTTTTTTCTGCCTCTCTTGTGTAAACCATAAAAATACAGCTTCGTCAGTTTTTTCATTCACAGAAACTTTAGCGTGATGTCGTTGTTTCATAGACGTTTCACTTGTAGCACAGCAAAACTGTTAAATCTTTGCACGGTTTTTTCCAATTCACTTATTGTAGCCTTACCAACACTAAATTCCACAGCCAACTTTGTCAAACTTTCCTGTATTGATTCAGAAATATGTAATGAATGCTCTAATATTGTTCATAAATTAAAAAAACTCATTTCTGTCAGATGCAAATTACACAGCAAATCTGAAACTCTAACTTTTTCAGCAAATCCAAACCTTCCCACATCCGAACAGGCTATAGCCTCAATTACTTCGTATTTGAGGGGTTTCACTGTATATATATCTATAGCATCATACTCATATATTCATAAAATGTTAATTGACTCATGTTACATAGGTTTACGATTTTGAACTCGTGGATTTTGTTGATATGATTATGCAACTTTAACGTTTGAACTTAGTAAATTAACGCCTTACTGATCCTAATTGAAATGAATTTATACAAACATTCACAATAACAAACTCAACCCAGCAATATCTTGAGTGCGACCTTAAAGGGCGAAAATGTTATTTTCTCAGTAAAAACGTAACTGTATACCTAATTTACTATTAATAATTCTTTACGAAGCAATATAATGACACAGATAGAGAGGAGATATTCGATCCATACATCCCTCCTCAGTGGTATATTATTAAGGTACTCCAGGCAAACTGTAAAACCTAGACAACAATCATAGCACATATTGGTAACAAAACCAAAAGCGGACACACACACACACGCGCGCACACTCACACACACACGCGCGCACACTCACACACACACACACACACACACACACTCACACACACACACACACACACACACACACACACACACACACACACTCCCACACACACACACACACACACACACACACACACACACTCACACACACACACACACACACACACACACACACACACACACACACTCCCACACACACACACACACACACACACACACACACACACACACACACACACTCCCACACACACACACACACACACACACACACACACTCACACACACACACACACACACACACACACACACACACACACACTCACACACACACACACACTCCCACACACACACACACACACACACACACACACACACACACACACACTCCCACACACACACACACACACACACACACACACACTCACACACACACACACACACTCCCACACACACACACACACACACACACACACACACTCACACACACACACACACACACACACACACACACACTCCCACACACACACACACACACACACACACACACACACACACACACACACACTCCCACACACACACACACTCACACACACACACACACACACACACACACACACACTCCCACACACACACACACACACACACACACACACACACACACACACACACTCACACACACACACACACACACACACACACACACACTCCCACACACACACACACACACACACACACACACACACACACACACACACACACACACACTCCCACACACACACACACACACACACACACACACACTCACACACACACACACACACACACACACACACACACACACACACACACACACACACTCACACACACACTCACACACACACACACACACACACTCACACACACACACACACACACACACACACACACACACACACACACACACAACACACACACACACTCACACACACACACACACACACACACACACACACACACACACACACACACCACACACACTCACACACACACACACACACACACACACACACACACACACACACACACACTCACACACACACACACACACACACACACACACACACACACACTCACACACACACACACACACACACACACACACACACACACTCACACACACACACACACACACACACACACAACACACACACACACACACACACACACACACTCACACACACACTCACACACACACACACACACACACACACACACACACACACACACACACTGCTTCGGCCAAACTCTGAAATCGGGGCGTTCTCCGAACATTGCCCCTAACACTTTCAGCCTACACTAACAGTAACGTATTTATGCGTTGTTCACGAAAATTGTGAATGGGGATGATGACTACTGTAGACCGGTTCAACTGCGGACAAAATATGATCTCACCGGACTTATCAGATCAAGGTTTCTGTCGTGCGTCGAGCATGATATGCCAGTGGATAAATCCCTGGACTTTATGTAAAAATAAACCAAAATTTTAAATTATAACGATGTAATAGTGTATTTAGTAATTATTGTTTACTTGTAAAATAATTTACTAATTTGCTCTTCAAGGAATACCACTTTAAAAAAAATTAATAATCTGACTTGATTTTAACTTTTAGCTTCTGCTTTTGTTGATGGAAACATTATAGAAATTTTATTTAGTTGGCTACCACAGGATAATTTTAAACTTTAATTTTTTTTTATTTAGGTTAATTGAAATTCAAATATAAAAATAAAGTCTTATCTTCTTATAAGTTATAAGCGTTTACAATAATTTTACTAAATATAATATTTTCTATGTTTTACACAATTATCCTTCATAATTGTGACAAGATACTAGTTAATTTGTGAAGTTAATTAATTCACTGCTATTTAATTGAGTGAAATTCAATGCCTTTAGAGTGCCAGCAGAAAGTTCATCAATAATATATTCGACACTATTATTTACACATTTTTAGCATCTGTTGCGTTTTGACAACATTTTGTTGTTTTGTGCTTAAAATTGCACAAATGAAATGACATACATAGTTAAATATAACATGATAATAATTTATACAAATAAATTTTGTGTCCATAGATATATTTCTGAAGTAATAGGTGTCATTAATTCGCAGTTTTTTATTACAATTTATATTTGTGTGCCCAAATATAAATCTCAAAGATTACTCTATTGCAATCTATTCACTCAAATAACAAATTCTTATTAACTCCACTTTTATATCACACATAACCCCACATAACACATACTCTCATCATAAACACACACACGCGCGCGAATCCGTACAAACACAAAAACCCACACAAAAACAAACACACACACACACACACACACACACACACACACACACACACACACACATAAAATCTCACAAACATATACGCGGGCGCGCATACACACACACGCACACAATCGTATACAAAAACACTAACATACATACACACACACACAAACACACACACACACAGTCACAAAACCAACACACGTACGAATATAAACATAAACGCGCAAATACACCATCACCACCACCATCAACATCTACACCATACCACAATGTTCGTCTTGAAGTTATCTTTCATTTAATGGCTTCTAATTCCTTAAATCTATCTTGTACTCACCCTTCTTAAAATAGTTCGTAAAAATACAAATGTCTTTCCCTCTTTTCAAATAATTATTTTTCGTTTTCACTCCTTCTTTCTGATAACTTCAGTTCGTCTTTTTCTAAATCTACAGTTTAATTACTTTCGATAGTTTTTTCTTCATATGTTAAAAATTTTATTTGTTTTTCAATTTTACCATAACATATGTTCGTATATTGCTGTGAACTGGCTTCATTATATAATATGATGGTGACACGGTCTTTGTTTTTGTTCCTTCGTAAACTGTTCAAATTTTGTGATCTTCAGGCAACATTTACGGTGTCAATTTGCCAACAGTTTCTGATTGTCAGAATTTATCAGATTTATCAGCATTTTTATAGACTTAATGACTAAATATGAGTGATTCTAATATCCATAATAATTTCGAAGGTCCTGCTACTGGAGGCAGGCGGGGAGGAAGTAATACTCAGTGACATACCATTGACCTACCCAGCACTACAGCTTTCGTCTATGGACTGGCAGTATAAAACACAACCTGGTAGTACATTCTGTTTGGGCATGAACGAGCAACGCTGTAACTGGCCACGGGGTAAGGTTATCGGAGGATCCAGTGTTATTAACGCAATGTTGTATGTACGGGGAAACGCTATAGATTACGACATGTGGGAGGCAAAAGGAAACTCAGGTAAGTGCATAACGTTAATGTACTCACTTGGGGTATATTACTTGGTAGTAGGCCAAACACATATATCTGATGGTCAATAAATGTACACTGTATATTACACTTTACGTAAATAAAACACCATGTTTTGAAAGGATTCCTCTGTCAGGAGTTAGGAGAAACAAGGGGTAGTTGTGAAATTTTGGAGTTTTGTACAGTTTCAGACATTTAAAGTTTAGAAAAATGTGGCAAAGGAGTATTACTGAATGTTTTACTGGTTCCAAGATCTTCACAATTATCTGACCATAGGCTTCAAACCTACAACTATATCGCCTCCAAATGGGAAGAATGTCATTAAGCTCCCTTAGCGTCTCAACACACACTAATGGTTTCAATCTTCCTTATGGATCCTTAACGGACCGTACTGTCTTCACTTTCCAGGCTATGGTATGTCTGATACTAATGGTTTCAATCTTCCTTATGGATCCTTAACGGACCGTACTGTCTTCACTTTCCAGGCTATGGTATGTCTGATACTAATGGTTTCAATCTTCCTTATGGATCCTTAACGGACCGTACTGTCTTCACTTTCCAGGCTATGGTATGTCTGATACTAATGGTTTCAATCTTCCTTATGGATCCTTAACGGACCGTACTGTCTTCACTTTCCAGGCTATGGTATGTCTGATACTAATGGTTTCAATCTTCCTTATGGATCCTTAACGGACCGTACTGTCTTCACTTTCCAGGCTATGGTATGTCTGATACTAATGGTTTCAATCTTCCTTATGGATCCTTAACGGACCGTACTGTCTTCACTTTCCAGGCTATGGTATGTCTGATACTAATGGTTTCAATCTTCCTTATGGATCCTTAACGGACCGTACTGTCTTCACTTTCCAGGCTATGGTATGTCTGATACTAATGGTTTCAATCTTCCTTATGGATCCTTAACGGACCGTACTGTCTTCACTTTCCAGGCTATGGTATGTCTGATACTAATGGTTTCAATCTTCCTTATGGATCCTTAACGGACCGTACTGTCTTCACTTTCCAGGCTATGGTATGTCTGATACTAATGGTTTCAATCTTCCTTATGGATCCTTAACGGACCGTACTGTCTTCACTTTCCAGGCTATGGTATGTCTGATACTAATGGTTTCAATCTTCCTTATGGATCCTTAACGGACCGTACTGTCTTCACTTTCCAGGCTATGGTATGTCTGATACTAATGGTTTCAATCTTCCTTATGGATCTTTAACGGACCGTACTGTCTTCACTTTCCAGGCTATGGTATGTCTGATACTAATGGTTTCAATCTTCCTTATGGATCCTTAACGGACCGTACTGTCTTCACTTTCCAGGCTATGGTATGTCTGATACTAATGGTTTCAATCTTCCTTATGGATCTTTAACGGACCGTACTGTCTTCACTTTCCAGGCTATGGTATGTCTGATACTAATGGTTTCAATCTTCCTTATGGATCCTTAACGGACCGTACTGTCTTCACTTTCCAGGCTATGGTATTTCTGATACATGGGTTCACACTGGCTGGATCGCCTGGCTGGTATGTTAACGCAATGGTAGTCACCAATAACGTAATCATACTTAATTATTTTTTAAACGTACTGTTTTGTTTTCATAGGAAGCTGAAACCAAGCTACGATATCATTCATTATTAAAGTAACGTTAGTGTTCAGTAAATTGACAGAAGGCAGATAAATAATGTTACACTGCAGGCCTGAACAGAATAAAACACCATTATTTAGCAAGTTTAAGTCATTATGGTATTTACAAAATGGTCACGAAAAAGAGTCGAAGAAAAAAATGTAATATAGTAAAAAAAAACAATAAAATTACAGTTTGATTTGGGCTTTTAAAATAATTGACAATTTTAATACATTTGTTTAAAATAGTATAAAAACCTAACTAGTAAAATAATGTTTCCTAGATCCTTTCATATAAAAAGGTCCATACAGATACATAAATTATATCCTAAACATGTGAGGCATATAGTATAAATTTAGTTAGTATTCAAAATAATAATAATAAGTAGAAATAATAAGAAAGGAGTGACCAAGCTAGCGTACTAAAAGACCGACAAAGGGCTTAACCCGTTGTAATAAACTAGTGTTGGAACGTATTGACAAAAGAAGGGTCCAAGTATTTCTAAGGTTTTAATATTTTGGGAAATCAAGGAAAGCATGGGAAAGTAATACCGGTTACAATGTGGAAAGTCATAAAACTAGTGTCAGCGTGAAGGCGGAGAGAAATCAACCGAAATCGATGGCCAAACGTTATGCGTTCGAAATTTTATAAAGTTAAATCTGATTGCTTGAAGTACGAGTACATAAGGGAGAATATTATCCTTGTTCTTAAAATCTAAAACCATCGGGCGAAGGACTAAGTTTGCGGAACTTTGGAAAGGTGCAGACAAACGTATTGGGAAGTGACAAAATGTAAGAAAATGTTTAGGGATTAATTTGTTTAGAAGAAATAGAAATAAAAGAATTTTAAGAGTTTAGTAATTTATGTATAGAAATTCTAAAAGTCCAAAGAGTAATGAATTAAGCAGATACCAAACAAAATAGGGAAGTAAGTTAATTATTGTATAAAAGTGAAGTGAAGAAGTATCCGCCAGGTACCAGAGAGTTCCAGGAGCAAACAATAAGTACAAACGTTATAAAATTAGTTTCGGCCAACAGAGATTTTATAATTTAATAAATTCAGAACAAATTGAAAATCATTGCATTTATAAAATTTAATCTAGTTTTTTTCACCACTTTTTACCTTTTAAAAGATCCCGTAGTAATGTCCCGAGAGAAAAGGCAATCTAATACTGAATTTATTAAACTTTATTGTATTAAGACTTTACCCATCAAAAGTCCTCCTTGGGTAATTGTAGGATTAGTGATGCATTCAGTCCACGTCCCTGCATCGTATTAATGTAATTTTCGTATAATTTGTAAAAATTGGAGGTCAGATGAATAAATGAAGGTGATAATAAATTTATATGATTGCTTAAGTATTTAGAAACTTAAAGGTGTGAGTAATAGAAACGTAACGTAGTTAAAATATAATAAAAAGGTAAACTTAAAATAACTTGTATAATATATGCTTTCATACAAATACAAGAATCCATACAGATACATTAGTAATACAAATGCATTACTCCAAATAGATACATAGGTCCATAAAAATGTACAACTCTAAAAAAGATAAGCAAAATCCATATAAAAGCATACCTTAGTAAAAATACACAAGCTCACACAGACAAATAGCTCCATATTAATCCATAACTCAATACACATACATTCGTCAATACAGATACATTCGTTCATACAGATGGCACTACACATGTCCGTACAGATACATACGTTCATACAGATGGCCCTACACATGTCCGTACAGATACATACGTTCATACAGATGGCCCTACACATGTCCGCACAGATACATACATTCATACAGCTGGTCCTACACATGCCCGTACAGATACATACATTCATACAGATGGCCCTACACATGTCCGTACAGATACACACGTTCATACAGCTGGCCCTACACATGTCCGTACAGATACATACGTTCATACAGCTGGCCCTACACATGTCCGTACAGATACATACGTTCATACAGATGGCCCTACCCATGCCCGTACAGATACATACGTTCATACAGATGGCCCTACACATGTCCGTACAGATACATACGTTCATACAGATGGCCCTACCCATGCCCGTACAGATACATACGTTCATACAGATGGCCCTACCCATGCCCGTACAGATACATACGTTCATACAGATGGCCCTACCCATGCCCGTACAGATACATACGTTCATACAGATGGCCCTACCCATGCCCGTACAGATACATACGTTCATACAGATGGCCCTACCCATGCCCGTACAGATACATACGTTCATACAGATGGCCCTACCCATGCCCGTACAGATACATACGTTCATACAGATGGCCCTACCCATGCCCGTACAGATACATACGTTCATACAGATGGCCCTACCCATGCCCGTACAGATACATACGTTCATACAGATGGCCCTACCCATGCCCGTACAGATACATACGTTCATACAGATGGCCCTACACATGTCCGTACAGATACATACGTTCATACAGATGGCCCTACACATGTCCGTACAGATACATACGTTCATACAGATGGCCCTACACATGTCCGTACAGATACATACGTTCATACAGATGGCCCTATACATGTCCGTACAGATACATACGTTCATACAGATGGCCCTACACATGTCCGTACAGATACATACGTTCATACAGATGGCCCTACACATGTCCGTACAGATACATACGTTCATACAGATGGCCCTACACATGTCCGCACAGATACATACATTCATACAGCTGGTCCTACACATGCCCGTACAGATACATACATTCATACAGATGGCCCTACCCATGCCCGTACAGATACATACGTTCATACAGATGGCCCTACACATGTCCGTACAGGTACATACGTTCATACAGCTGGTCCTACACATGCCCGTACAGATACATACGTTCATACAGATGGCCCTACACATGTCCGTACAGATACATACGTTCATACAGATGGTCCTACACATGCCCGTACAGATACATACGTTCATACAGCTGGTCCCACACATGCCCGTACAGATACATACGTTGATACAGATGGCCCTACACATGTCCGTACAGATACATACGTTCATACAGAT
Source organism: Prosapia bicincta (assembly GCA_036971475.1). Taxonomy (NCBI): domain Eukaryota; kingdom Metazoa; phylum Arthropoda; class Insecta; order Hemiptera; family Cercopidae; genus Prosapia; species Prosapia bicincta. The sequence goes on along the minus strand of JBAIZL010000006.1, from coordinate 41,707,984 downwards.
GGCCCTACCCATGCCCGTACAGATACATACGTTCATACAGATGGCCCTACACATGTCCGCACAGATACATACATTCATACAGCTGGTCCTACACATGCCCGTACAGATACATACATTCATACAGATGGCCCTACCCATGCCCGTACAGATACATACGTTCATACAGATGGCCCTACACATGTCCGTACTGGTACATACTTTCATACAGCTGGTCCTACACATGCCCGTACAGATACATACGTTCATACAGATGGCCCTACACATGTCCGTACAGATACATACGTTCATACAGATGGTCCTACACATGCCCGTACAGATACATACGTTCATACAGCAGGTCCTACACATGCCCGTACAGATACATACGTTCATACAGATGGCCCTACACATGTCCGTACAGATACATACGTTCATACAGATGGTCCTACACATGTCCGTACAGATACATACGTTCATACAGATGGCCCTACACATGTCCGTACAGATACATACGTTCATACAGATTGCCCTACACATGTCCGTACAGATACTTACGTACATACAGCTGGTCCTACACATGCCCGTACAGATACATACGTTCATACAGATGGCCATACACATGTCCGTACAGATACATACGTTCATACAGATGGTCCTACACATGTCCGTACAGTTACATACGTTCATACAGATGGTCCTACACATGTCCGTACAGATACATACGTTCATACAGATAGCCCTACACATGCCCGTACAGATACATACGTTCATACAGTTGGTCCTACACATGTCCGTACAGATACATACGTTCATACAGCTGGTCCTACACATGTCCGTACAGATACATACGTTCATACAGCTGGTCCTACACATGTCCGTACAGATACATACGTTCATACAGCTGGACCTACACATGCCCGTACATATACATACGTTCATACAGCTGGTCCTACACATGTCCGTACAGATACATACGTTCATACAGCTGGTCCTACACATGCCCGTACAAATACATACGTTCATACAGATGGTCCTACACATGTTCGTACAGATACATACGTTCATACAGCTGTTCCTACACATGTCGGTACAGATACATACGTTCATACAGCTGGTCCTACACATGTCCGTACAGATACATACGTTCATACAGATGGCCCTACACATGTCCGTACAGATACATACGTTCATACAGATGGCCCTACACATGTCCGTACAGATACATACGTTCATACATATGGCACTACACATGTCCGTACAGATACATACGTTCATACAGATGGCCCTACACATGTCCGTACAGATACATACGTTCATACAGATGGCCCTACACATGTCCGTACAGATACATACGTTCATACAGATGGCACTACACATGTCCGTACAGATACATACGTTCATACAGATGGCCCTACACATGTCCCTACAGATACATACGTTAATACAGATGGCCATACAAATGTCCGTTCAGATACATACGTTCATACAGATGGCCCAACACATGTCCGTACAGATACATACGTTCATACAGATGGCCCTACACATGTCCGTACAGATACATACGTTCATACAGATGGCCCTACACATGTCCGTACAGATACATACGTTCATACAGATGGTCCTACACATGTCCGTACAGATACATACGTTCATACAGATGGCCCTACACATGTCCGTACAGATACATACGTTCATACAGATGGCCCTACACATGCCCGTACAGATACATACGTTCATACAGATGGCACTACACATGTCCGTACAGATACATACGTTCATACAAATGGCACTACACATGTCCGTACAGACACATAAGTTAATAAAGATGGCCCTACACATGTCCGTACAGATACATACGTTCATACAGATGGCCCTACACATGTCCGTACAGATACATACGTCCATACAGCTGGTCCTACACATGTCCGTACAGATACATACGTTCATACAGATGGCCCTACACATGTCCGTACAGATACATACGGTCATACAAATGGCCCTACACATGTCCGTACAGATTTATACGTTCATACAGATGGCCCTACACATGCCCGTACAGATACATACGTTCATACAGATGGCCCTACACATGTCCGTACAGATACATACGTTCATACAGATGGCCCTACACATGTCCGTACAGATACACACGTTCATAAAGATGGCCCTACACATGTCCGTACAGATACATACGTTCATACAGATGGTCCTACACATGTCCGTACAGATACATACGTTCATACAGATGGCCCTACACATGCCCGTACAGATACATACGTTCATACAGATGGCACTACACATGTCCGTACAGATACATACGTTCATACAGATGGCACTACACATGTCCGTATAGATACATACGTTCATACAGCTGGTCCTACACATGTCCGTACAGATACATACGTTCATACAGATGGCCCTACACATGTCCGTACAGATACATACGTTCATACAGCTGGTCCTACACATGTCCGTACAGATACATACGTTCATACAGATGGCACTACAGATGTCCGTACAGATACATACGTTCATACAGATGGCACTACACATGTCCGTATAGATACATACGTTCATACAGCTGGTCCTACACATGTCCGTACAGATACATACGTTCATACAGATGGCCCTACACATGTCCGTACAGATACACATGTTCATACAGCTGGTCCTATACATGTCCGTACAGATACATACGTTCATACAGATGGCCCTACACATGCCCGTACAGATACATACGTTCATACAGATGGCTCTACACATGCCCGTACAGACACATACGTTCATACAGCTGGCCCTACACATGCCCGTACAGATACACACGTTCATACAGCTGGCCCTACACATGTCCGTACAGATACATACGTTCATACAGATGGCCCTAAACATGTCCGTACAGATACATACGTTCATACAGCTGGCCCTACACATGCCCGTACAGATACACACGTTCATACAGCTGGCCCTACACATGTCCGTACAGATACATACGTTCATACAGATGGCCCTACACATGCCCGTACAGATACATACGTTCAGACAGATGGCCCTACACATGTCCGTACAGATACATACGTTCATACAGATGGCACTACACATGCCCGTACAGATACACACGTTCATACAGCTGGCCCTACACATGTCCGTACAGATACATACGTTCATACAGATGGCCCTACACATGTCCGTACAGATACATACGTTCATACAGCTGGCCCTACACATGCCCGTACAGATACACACGTTCATACAGCTGGCCCTACACATGTCCGTACAGATACATACGTACATACAGCTGGCCCTACACATGCCCGTACAGATACACACGTTCATACAGCTGGCCCTACACATGTCCGTACAGATACATACGTTCATACAGATTGCCCTACACATGTCCGTACAGATACTTACGTACATACAGCTGGTCCTATACATGCCCGTACAGATACATACGTTCATGCAGATGGCCATACACATGTCCGTACAGATACATACGTTTATACAGATGGTCCTACACATGTCCGTACAGATACATACGTTCATACAGATGGTCCTACACATGTCCGTACAGATACATACGTTCATACAGATGGCCCTACACATGCCCGTACAGATACATAAGTTCATACAGTTGGTCCTACACATGTCCGTACAGATACATACGTTCATACAGCTGGTCCTACACATGTCCGTACAGATACATACGTTCATACAGCTGGTCCTACACATGCCCGTCCATATACATACGTGAATACAGCTGGTCCTACACATGTCCGTACAGATACATACGTTCATACAGCTGGTCCTACACATGCCCGTACAGATACATACGTTCTTACAGATGGCCCTACACATGTCCGTACAGATACATACGTTCATACAGATGGCCCTACACATGTCCGTACAGATACATACGTTCATACAGATGGCCCTACACATGTCCGTACAGATACATACGTTCATACAGATGGCCCTACACATGTCCGTACAGATACATACGTTCATACAGATGGTCCTACACAAGTTCGTACAGATACATACGTTCATTCAGATGGCCCTACACATGTCCGTACAGATACATACGTTCATACAGATGGCCCTACACATGCCCGTACAGATACATACGTTCATACAGATGGCACTGCACATGTCCGTACAGATACAGTTGTTCATACAGATGGCACTACACATGTCCGTACAGACACATAAGTTAATACAGCTGGTCCTACACATGTCCGTACAGATACATACGTTCATACAGATGGCCCTACACATGTCCGTACAGATACATACGTCCATACAGCTGGTCCTACACATGTCCGTACAGATACATACGTTCATACAGATGGCCCTACACATGTCCGTACAGATACATACGTTCATACAAATGGCCCTACACATGTCCGTACAGATACATACGTTCATACAGATGGCCCTACACATGTCCGTACAGATTTATACGTTCTTACAGATGGCCCTACACATGTCCGTACAGATACACACGTTCATACAGATGGCCCTACACATGTCCGTACAGATACATACGTTCATACAGATGGTCCTACACATGTCCGTACAGATACATACGTTCATACAGATGGCCCTACACATGTCCGTACAGATACATACGTTCATACAGATTTCCCTACACATGCCCGTACAGATAGATACGTTCATACAGATGGCACTACACATGTCCGTACAGATACATACGTTCATACAGATGGCACTACACATGTCCGTATAGATACATACGTTCATACAGCTGGTCCTACACATGTCCGTACAGATACATACGTTCATACAGATGGCCCTACACATGTCCGTACAGATACATACGTTCATACAGCTGGTCCTACACATGTCCGTACAGATATATACGTTCATACAGCTGGTCCTACACATGCCCGTACAGATACATACGTTCATACAGCTGGTCCTACACATGCCCGTACAGATACATACGTTCATACAGCTGGTCCTACACATGCCCGTACAGATACATACGTTCATACAGATGGTCCTACACATGTTCGTACAGATACATACGTTCATACAGCTGGTCCTACACATGCCCGTACAGATACACACGATCATACAGCTGGTCCTACACATGTCCGTACAGATACATACGTTCATACAGATGGCCCTACACATGCCCGTACAGATACATACGTTCATACAGATGGCTCTACACATGCCCGTACAGACACATACGTTCATACAGCTGGCCCTACACATGCCCGTACAGATACACACGTTCATACAGCTGGCCCTACACATGTCCGTACAGATACATACGTTCATACAGATGGCCCTACACATGTCCGTACAGATACATACTTTCATACAGCTGGCCCTACACATGCCCGTACAGATACACACGTTCATACAGCTGGCCCTACACATGTCCGTACAGATACATACGTTCATACAGATTGCCCTACACATGTCCGTACAGATACTTACGTACACACAGCTGGTCCTACACATGCCCCTACAGATACATACGTTCATACAGATGGCCATACACATGTCCGTACAGATACATACGTTCATACAGATGGTCCTACACATGTCCGTACAGATACATACGTTCATACAGATGGTCCTACACATGTCCGTACAGATACATACGTTCATACAGATGGCCCTACACATGTCCGTACAGATACATACGTTCATACAGTTGGTCCTACACATGTCCGTACAGATACATACGTTCATACAGCTGGTCCTACACATGTCCGTACAGATACATACGTTCATACAGCTGGTCCTACACATGCCCGTACAGATCCATACATTCATACAGCTGGTCCTACACATGTCCGTACAGATACATACGTTCATACAGCTGGTCCTACACATGTCCGTACAGATACATACGTTCATACAGCTGGTCCTACACATGTCCGTACAGATACATACGTTCATACAGATGGCCCTACACATGTCCGTACAGATACATACGTTCATACAGCTGGTCCTACACATGTCCGTACAGATACATACGTTCATACAGATGGCACTACAGATGTCCGTACAGATACATACGTTCATACAGATGGCACTACACATGTCCGTATAGATACATACGTTCATACAGCTGGTACTACACATGTCCGTACAGATACATACGTTCATACAGATGGCCCTACACATGTCCGTACAGATACACATGTTCATACAGCTGGTCCTATACATGTCCGTACAGATACATACGTTCATACAGATGGCCCTACACATGCCCGTACAGATACATACGTTCATACAGATGGCTCTACACATGCCCGTACAGACACATACGTTCATACAGCTGGCCCTACACATGCCCGTACAGATACACACGTTCATACAGCTTTCCCTACACATGTCCGTACAGATACATACGTTCATACAGATGGCCCTAAACATGTCCGTACAGATACATACGTTCATACAGCTGGCCCTACACATGCCCGTACAGATACACACGTTCATACAGCTGGCCCTACACATGTCCGTACAGATACATACGTTCATACAGATGGCCCTACACATGTCCGTACAGATACATACGTTCATACAGATGGCCCTACACATGTCCGTACAGATACATACGTTCATACAGCTGGCCCTACACATGTCCGTACAGATACATACGTTCATACAGCTGGCCCTACACATGCCCGTACAGATACACACGTTCATACAGCTGGCCATACACATGTCCGTACAGATACATACGTTCATACAGATGGCCCTACACATGTCCGTACAGATACACACGTTCGTTCAGATGGCCCTACACATGCCCGTACAGATACATACGTTCAGACAGATGGCCCTACACATGTCCGTACAGATACATACGTTCATACAGATGGCACTACACATGCCCGTACAGATACACACGTTCATACAGCTGGCCCTACACATGTCCGTACAGATACATACGTTCATACAGATGGCCCTACACATGTCCGTACAGATACACACGTTCATACAGCTGGCCCTACACATGCCCGTACAGATACACACGTTCATACAGCTGGCCCTACACATGTCCGTACAGATACATACGTACATACAGCTGGCCCTACACATGCCCGTACAGATACACACGTTCATACAGCTGGCCCTACACATGTCCGTACAGATACATACGTTCATACAGATTGCCCTACACATGTCCGTACAGATACTTACGTACATACAGCTGGTCCTATACATGCCCGTACAGATACATACGTTCATGCAGATGGCCATACACATGTCCGTACAGATACATACGTTTATACAGATGGTCCTACACATGTCCGTACAGATACATACGTTCATACAGATGGTCCTACACATGTCCGTACAGATACATACGTTCATACAGATGGCCCTACACATGCCCGTACAGATACATAAGTTCATACAGTTGGTCCTACACATGTCCGTACAGATACATACGTTCATACAGCTGGTCCTACACATGTCCGTACAGATACATACGTTCATACAGCTGGTCCTACACATGCCCGTCCATATACATACGTGAATACAGCTGGTCCTACATATGTCCGTACAGATACATACGTTCATACAGCTGGTCCTACACATGCCCGTACAGATACATACGTTCTTACAGATGGCCCTACACATGTCCGTACAGATACATACGTTCATACAGATGGCCCTACACATGTCCGAACAGATACATACGTTCATACAGATGGCCCTAAACATGTCCGTACAGATACATACGTTCATACAGATGGAACTACACATGTCCGTACAGATACATACGTTCATACAGATGGTCCTACACAAGTTCGTACAGATACATACGTTCATTCAGATGGCCCTACACATGTCCGTACAGATACATACGTTCATACAGATGGCCCTACACATGCCCGTACAGATACATACGTTCATACAGATGGCACTGCACATGTCCGTACAGAAACAGTTGTTCATACAGATGGCACTACACATGTCCGTACAGACACATAAGTTAATACAGCTGGCCCTACACATGTCCGTACAGATACATACGTTCATGCAGATGGCCATACACATGTCCGTACAGATACATACGTTTATACAGATGGTCCTACACATGTCCGTACAGATACATACGTTCATACAGATGGTCCTACACATGTCCGTACAGATACATACGTTCATACAGATGGCCCTACACATGCCCGTACAGATACATAAGTTCATACAGTTGGTCCTACACATGTCCGTACAGATACATACGTTCATACAGCTGGTCCTACACATGTCCGTACAGATACATACGTTCATACAGCTGGTCCTACACATGCCCGTCCATATACATACGTGAATACAGCTGGTCCTACATATGTCCGTACAGATACATACGTTCATACAGCTGGTCCTACACATGCCCGTACAGATACATACGTTCTTACAGATGGCCCTACACATGTCCGTACAGATACATACGTTCTTACAGATGGCCCTACACATGTCCGTACAGATACATACGTTCATACAGATGGCCCTACACATGTCCGTACAGATACATACGTTCATACAGATGGCCCTACACATGTCCGTACAGATACATACGTTCATACAGATGGCCCTACACATGTCCGTACAGATACATACGTTCATACAGATGGTCCTACACAAGTTCGTACAGATACATACGTTCATTCAGATGGCCCTACACATGTCCGTACAGATACATACGTTCATACAGATGGCCCTACACATGCCCGTACAGATACATACGTTCATACAGATGGCACTGCACATGTCCGTACAGATACAGTTGTTCATACAGATGGCACTACACATGTCCGTACAGACACATAAGTTAATACAGCTGGTCCTACACATGTCCGTACAGATACATACGTTCATACAGATGGCCCTACACATGTCCGTACAGATACATACGTCCATACAGCTGGTCCTACACATGTCCGTACAGATACATACGTTCATACAGATGGCCCTACACATGTCCGTACAGATACATACGTTCATACAAATGGCCCTACACATGTCCGTACAGATACATACGTTCATACAGATGGCCCTACACATGTCCGTACAGATTTATACGTTCTTACAGATGGCCCTACACATGTCCGTACAGATACACACGTTCATACAGATGGCCCTACACATGTCCGTACAGATACATACGTTCATACAGATGGTCCTACACATGTCCGTACAGATACATACGTTCATACAGATGGCCCTACACATGTCCGTACAGATACATACGTTCATACAGATTTCCCTACACATGCCCGTACAGATAGATACGTTCATACAGATGGCACTACACATGTCCGTACAGATACATACGTTCATACAGATGGCACTACACATGTCCGTATAGATACATACGTTCATACAGCTGGTCCTACACATGTCCGTACAGATACATACGTTCATACAGATGGCCCTACACATGTCCGTACAGATACATACGTTCATACAGCTGGTCCTACACATGTCCGTACAGATATATACGTTCATACAGCTGGTCCTACACATGCCCGTACAGATACATACGTTCATACAGCTGGTCCTACACATGCCCGTACAGATACATACGTTCATACAGCTGGTCCTACACATGCCCGTACAGATACATACGTTCATACAGATGGTCCTACACATGTTCGTACAGATACATACGTTCATACAGCTGGTCCTACACATGTCCGTACAGATACACACGATCATACAGCTGGTCCTACACATGTCCGTACAGATACATACGTTCATACAGATGGCCCTACACATGCCCGTACAGATACATACGTTCATACAGATGGCTCTACACATGCCCGTACAGACACATACGTTCATACAGCTGGCCCTACACATGCCCGTACAGATACACACGTTCATACAGCTGGCCCTACACATGTCCGTACAGATACATACGTTCATACAGATGGCCCTACACATGTCCGTACAGATACATACTTTCATACAGCTGGCCCTACACATGCCCGTACAGATACACACGTTCATACAGCTGGCCCTACACATGTCCGTACAGATACATACGTTCATACAGATTGCCCTACACATGTCCGTACAGATACTTACGTACACACAGCTGGTCCTACACATGCCCCTACAGATACATACGTTCATACAGATGGCCATACACATGTCCGTACAGATACATACGTTCATACAGATGGTCCTACACATGTCCGTACAGATACATACGTTCATACAGATGGTCCTACACATGTCCGTACAGATACATACGTTCATACAGATGGCCCTACACATGTCCGTACAGATACATACGTTCATACAGTTGGTCCTACACATGTCCGTACAGATACATACGTTCATACAGCTGGTCCTACACATGTCCGTACAGATACATACGTTCATACAGCTGGTCCTACACATGCCCGTACAGATCCATACATTCATACAGCTGGTCCTACACATGTCCGTACAGATACATACGTTCATACAGCTGGTCCTACACATGTCCGTACAGATACATACGTTCATACAGCTGGTCCTACACATGTCCGTACAGATACATACGTTCATACAGATGGCCCTACACATGTCCGTACAGATACATACGTTCATACAGCTGGTCCTACACATGTCCGTACAGATACATACGTTCATACAGATGGCACTACAGATGTCCGTACAGATACATACGTTCATACAGATGGCACTACACATGTCCGTATAGATACATACGTTCATACAGCTGGTACTACACATGTCCGTACAGATACATACGTTCATACAGATGGCCCTACACATGTCCGTACAGATACACATGTTCATACAGCTGGTCCTATACATGTCCGTACAGATACATACGTTCATACAGATGGCCCTACACATGCCCGTACAGATACATACGTTCATACAGATGGCTCTACACATGCCCGTACAGACACATACGTTCATACAGCTGGCCCTACACATGCCCGTACAGATACACACGTTCATACAGCTTTCCCTACACATGTCCGTACAGATACATACGTTCATACAGATGGCCCTAAACATGTCCGTACAGATACATACGTTCATACAGCTGGCCCTACACATGCCCGTACAGATACACACGTTCATACAGCTGGCCCTACACATGTCCGTACAGATACATACGTTCATACAGATGGCCCTACACATGTCCGTACAGATACATACGTTCATACAGATGGCCCTACACATGTCCGTACAGATACATACGTTCATACAGCTGGCCCTACACATGTCCGTACAGATACATACGTTCATACAGCTGGCCCTACACATGCCCGTACAGATACACACGTTCATACAGCTGGCCATACACATGTCCGTACAGATACATACGTTCATACAGATGGCCCTACACATGTCCGTACAGATACACACGTTCGTTCAGATGGCCCTACACATGCCCGTACAGATACATACGTTCAGACAGATGGCCCTACACATGTCCGTACAGATACATACGTTCATACAGATGGCACTACACATGCCCGTACAGATACACACGTTCATACAGCTGGCCCTACACATGTCCGTACAGATACATACGTTCATACAGATGGCCCTACACATGTCCGTACAGATACATACGTTCATACAGCTGGCCCTACACATGCCCGTACAGATACACACGTTCATACAGCTGGCCCTACACATGTCCGTACAGATACATACGTACATACAGCTGGCCCTACACATGCCCGTACAGATACACACGTTCATACAGCTGGCCCTACACATGTCCGTACAGATACATACGTTCATACAGATTGCCCTACACATGTCCGTACAGATACTTACGTACATACAGCTGGTCCTATACATGCCCGTACAGATACATACGTTCATGCAGATGGCCATACACATGTCCGTACAGATACATACGTTTATACAGATGGTCCTACACATGTCCGTACAGATACATACGTTCATACAGATGGTCCTACACATGTCCGTACAGATACATACGTTCATACAGATGGCCCTACACATGTCCGTACAGATACATACGTTCATACAGCTGGTCCTACACATGCCCGTCCATATACATACGTGAATACAGCTGGTCCTACATATGTCCGTACAGATACATACGTTCATACAGCTGGTCCTACACATGCCCGTACAGATACATACGTTCTTACAGATGGCCCTACACATGTCCGTACAGATACATACGTTCATACAGATGGCCCTACACATGTCCGTACAGATACATACGTTCATACAGATGGCCCTAAACATGTCCGTACAGATACATACGTTCATACAGATGGAACTACACATGTCCGTACAGATACATACGTTCATACAGATGGTCCTACACAAGTTCGTACAGATACATACGTTCATTCAGATGGCCCTACACATGTCCGTACAGATACATACGTTCATACAGATGGCCCTACACATGCCCGTACAGATACATACGTTCATACAGATGGCACTGCACATGTCCGTACAGAAACAGTTGTTCATACAGATGGCACTACACATGTCCGTACAGACACATAAGTTAATACAGCTGGCCCTACACATGTCCGTACAGATACATACGTCCATACAGCTGGTCCTACACATGTCCGTACAGATACATACGTTCATACAGATGGCCCTACACATGTCCGTACAGATACATACGTTCATACAAATGGCCCTACACATGTCCGTACAGATACATACGTTCATACAGATGGCCCTACACATGTCCGTACAGATTTATACGTTCATACAGATGGCCCTACACATGTCCGTACAGATACATACGTTCATACAGATGGCCCTACACATGTCCGTACAGATACATACGTTCATACAGATGGCCCTACACATGTCCGTACAGATACACACGTTCATACAGATGGCCCTACACATGTCCGTACAGATACATACGTTCATACAGATGGCCCTACACATGTCCGTACAGATACATACGTTCATACAGATGGCCCTACACATGTCCGTACAGATACATACGTTCATACAGATGGCCCTACACATGTCCGTACAGATACATACGTTCATACAGATGGCCCTACACATGTCCGTACAGATACACACGTTCATACAGATGGCCCTACACATGTCCGTACAGATACATACGTTCATACAGATGGCCCTACACATGTCCGTACAGATACATACGTTCATACAGATGGCCCTACACATGTCCGTACAGATACATACGTTCATACAGATGGCCCTACACATGTCCGTACAGATACACACGTTCATACAGATGGCCCTACACATGTCCGTACAGATACATACGTTCATACAGATGGCCCTACACATGCCCGTATAGATACATACGTTCATACAGATGGCCCTACACATGTCCGTACAGATACATACGTTCATACAGATGGCCCTACACATGTCCGTACAGATACACACGTTCATACAGATGGCCCTACACATGTCCGTACAGATACATACGTTCATACAGATGGTCCTACACATGTCCGTACAGATACATACGTTCATACAGATGGCCCTACACATGTCCGTACAGATACATACGTTCATACAGATTTCCCTACACATGCCCGTACAGATAGATACGTTCATACAGATGGCACTACACATGTCCGTACAGATACATACGTTCATACAGATGGCACTACACATGTCCGTATAGATACATACGTTCATACAGCTGGTCCTACACATGTCCGTACAGATACATACGTTCAAACAGATTGCCCTACACATGCCCGTACAGATAAATACGTTCATACAGCTGGTCCTACACATGCCCGTACAGATACATACGTTCATACAGCTGGTCCTACACATGTCCGTACAGATACATACGTTCATACAGCTGGTCCTACACATGCCCGTACAGATACATACGTTCATACAGCTGGTCCTACACATGCCCGTACAGATACACACGATCATACAGCTGGTCCTACACATGTCCGTACAGATACATACGTTCATACAGATGGCCCTACACATGCCCGTACAGATACATACGTTCATACAGATGGCTCTACACATGCCCGTACAGACACATACGTTCATACAGCTGGCCCTACACATGCCCGTACAGATACACACGTTCATACAGCTGGCCCTACACATGTCCGTACAGATACATACGTTCATACAGATGGCCCTACACATGTCCGTACAGATACATACTTTCATACAGCTGGCCCTACACATGCCCGTACAGATACACACGTTCATACAGCTGGCCCTACACATGTCCGTACAGATACATACTTTATACAGATTGCCCTACACATGTCCGTACAGATACTTACGTACACACAGCTGGTCCTACACATGCCCGTACAGATACATACGTTCATACAGATGGCCATACACATGTCCGTACAGATACATACGTTCATACAGATGGTCCTACACATGTCCGTACAGATACATACGTTCATACAGATGGTCCTACACATGTCCGTACAGATACATACGTTCATACAGATGGCCCTACACATGTCCGTACAGATACATACGTTCATACAGTTGGTCCTACACATGTCCGTACAGATACATACGTTCATACAGCTGGTCCTACACATGTCCGTACAGATACATACGTTCATACAGCTGGTCCTACACATGCCCGTACAGATCCATACATTCATACAGCTGGTCCTACACATGTCCGTACAGATACATACGTTCATACAGCTGGTCCTACACATGCCCGTACAGATACATACGTTCATACAGATGGTCCTACACATGTTTGTACAGATACATACGTTCATACAGCTGGTCCTACACATGTCCGTATAGATACATACGTTCATACAGATGGCCCTACACATGTCCGTACAGATACATACGTTCATACAGATGGCCCTACACATGTCTGTACAGATACATACGTTCATACAGATGGCACTACACATGTCCGTACAGATACATATGTTCATACAGATGGCCCTACACATGTCCGTACAGATACATACGTTCATACAGATGGCCCTACACATGTCCGTATAGATACATACGTTCATACAGATGGCCCTACACATGTCCGTATAGATACATACGTTCATACAGCTTTTCCTACACATGTCCGTACAGATACATACGTTCATACAGATGGCCCTACACATGTCCGTACAGATACATACGTTCATACAGATGGCACTACACATGTCCGTACAGATACATATGTTCATACAGATGGCCCTACACATGTCCGTACAGATACATACGTTCATACAGATGGCCCTACACATGTCCGTATAGATACATACGTTCATACAGATGGCCCTACACATGTCCGTATAGATACATACGTTCATACAGCTTTTCCTACACATGTCCGTACAGATACATACGTTCATACAGATGGCCCTACACATGTCCGTACAGATACATACGTTCATACAGATGGCACTACACATGTCCGTACAGATACATATGTTCATACAGATGGCCCTACACATGTCCGTACAGATACATACGTTCATACAGATGGCCCTACACATGTCCGTACAGATACATACGTTCATACAGATGGCTCTACACATGTCCGTACAGATACATACGTTCATACAGATGGCCCTACACATGTCCCTACAGTACATACGTTAATACAGATGGCCATACACATGTCCGTTCAGATACATACTTTCATACAGATGGCCCAACACATGTCCGTACAGATACATACGTTCATACAGATGGCCCTACACATGTCCGTACAGATACATACGTTCATACAGATGGCCCCACACATGTCCGTACAGATACATACATTCATACAGATGGCCCTACACATGTCCGTACAGATACATACGTTCATACAGATGGCCCTACACATGTCCGTACAGATACATACGTTCATACAGATGGTCCTACACATGTCCGTACATATACATACGTTCATACAGATGACCCTACACATGTCCGTACAGATACATACGTTCATAGAGATGGCCCTACACATGCCCGTACAGATACATACGTTCATACAGATGGCACTACACATGTCCGTACAGATACATACGTTCATACAGATGGCACTACACATGTCCGTACAGACACATAAGTTAATACAGCTGGTCCTACACATGTCCGTACAGATACATACGTTCATACAGATGGCCCTACACATGTCCGTACAGATACATACGTCCATACAGCTGGTCCTACACATGTCCGTACAGATACATACGTTCATACAGATTGCCCTACAAATGTCCGTACAGATACATACGTTCATACAAATGGCCCTACACATGTCTGTACAGATGCATACGTTCATACAGCTGGTCCTACACATGTCCGTACAGATACATACGTTCATACAGATGGCCCTACACATATCCGTACAGATACATACGTTCATACAGATGGCCCTACACATGTCCGTACAGATACACACGTTCATACAGCTGGTCCTACACATGTCCGTACAGATACATACGTTCATACAGCTGGTCCTACACATGTCCGTACAGATACATACGTTCATACAGCTGGTCTTACACATGCCCGTCCATATACATACGTGAATACAGCTGGTCCTACACATGTCCGTACAGATACATACGTTCATACAGCTGGTCCTACACATGCCCGTACAGATAGATACGTTCTTACAGATGGCCCTACACATGTCCGTACAGATACATACGTTCATACAGATGGCCTTACACATGTCCGTACAGATACATACGTTCATACAGATGGCCCTACACATGTCCGTACAGATACATACGTTCATACAGATGGCCCTACACATGTCCGTACAGATACATACGTTCATACAGATGGTCCTACACAAGTTCGTACAGATACATACGTTCATTCAGATGGCCCTACACATGTCCGTACAGATACATACGTTCATACAGATGGCCCTACACATGCCCGTACAGATACATACGTTCATATAGATGGCACTGCACATGTCCGTACAGATACAGTTGTTCATACAGATGGCACTACACATGTCCGTACAGACACATAAGTTAATACAGCTGGTCCTACACATGTCCGTACAGATACATACGTTCATACAGATGGACCTACACATGTCCGTACAGATACATACGTCCATACAGCTGGTCCTACACATGTCCGTACAGATACATACGTACATACAGATGGCACTACACATGTCCGTACAGATACATACGTTCATACAAATGGCCCTACACATGTCCGTACAGATACATACGTTCATACAGATGGCCCTACACATGTCCGTACAGATACATACGTTCATACAGATGGCCCTACACATGTCCGTACAGATAAATACGTTCATACAGATGGCACTACACATGTCCGTACAGATACATACGTTCATACAGATGGCACTACACATGTCCGTACAGATACATACGTTCATACAGATGGCCCTACACATGTCCGTACAGATAAATACGTTCATACAGATGGCACTACACATGTCCGTACAGATACATACGTTCATACAGATGGCCCTACACATGTCCGTACAGATACATACGTTCATACAGATGGCCCTACACATGTCCGTACAGATACATACGTTCATACAGATGGCACTACACATGTCCGTACAGATACATACGTTCATACAGCTGGCCCTACACATGTCCGTACAGATTTATACGTTCATACAGATGGCCCTACACATGCCCGTATAGATACATACGTTCATACAGATGGCCCTACACATGTCCGTACAGATACATACGTTCATACAGATGGCCCTACACATGTCCGTACAGATACACACGTTCATACAGATGGCCCTACACATGTCCGTACAGATACATACGTTCATACAGATGGTCCTACACATGTACGTACAGATACATACGTTCATACAGATGGCCCTACACATGTCCGTACAGATACGTACGTTCATACAGATTTCCCTACACATGCCCGTACAGATAGATACGTTCATACAGATGGCACTACACATGTCCGTACAGATACATACGTTCATACAGATGGCACTACACATGTCCGTATAGATACATACGTTCATACAGCTGGTCCTACACATGTCCGTACAGATACATACGTTCATACAGATGGCCCTACACATGTCCGTACAGATACATACGTTCATACAGCTGGTCCTACACATGTCCGTACAGACACATACGTTCAAACAGATTGCCCTACACATGCCCGTACAGATAAATACGTTCATACAGCTGGTCCTACACATGCCCGTACAGATACATACGTTCATACAGCTGGTCCTACACATGTCCGTACAGATACATACGTTCATACAGCTGGTCCTACACATGCCCGTACAGATACATACGTTCATACAGATGGTCCTACACATGTTCGTACAGATACATACGTTCATACAGCTGGTCCTACACATGCCCGTACAGATACACACGATCATACAGCTGGTCCTACACATGTCCGTACAGATACATACGTTCATACAGATGGCCCTACACATGCCCGTACAGATACATACGTTCATACAGATGGCTCTACACATGCCCGTACAGACACATACGTTCATACAGCTGGCCCTACACATGCCCGTACAGATACACACGTTCATACAGCTGGCCCTACACATGTCCGTACAGATACATACGTTCATACACATGGCCCTACACATGTCCGTACAGATACATACTTTCATACAGCTGGCCCTACACATGCCCGTACAGATACACACGTTCATACAGCTGGCCCTACACATGTCCGTACAGATACATACGTTCATACAGATTGCCCTACACATGTCCGTACAGATACTTACGTACACACAGCTGGTCCTCCACATGCCCGTACAGATACATACGTTCATACAGATGGCCATACACATGTCCGTACAGATACATACGTTCATACAGATGGTCCTACACATGTCCGTACAGATACATACGTTCATACAGATGGTCCTACACATGTCCGTACAGATACATACGTTCATACAGATGGTCCTACACATGTCCGTACAGATACATACGTTCATACAGATGGCCCTACACATGTCCGTACAGATACATACGTTCATACAGTTGGTCCTACACATGTCCGTACAGATACATACGTTCATACAGCTGGTCCTACACATGTCCGTACAGATACATACGTTCATACAGCTGGTCCTACACATGCCCGTACAGATCCATACATTCATACAGCTGGTCCTACACATGTCCGTACAGATACATACGTTCATACAGCTGGTCCTACACATGTCCGTACAGATACATACGTTCATACAGCTGGTCCTACACATGTCCGTACAGATACATACGTTCATACAGATGGTCCTACACATGTTCGTACAGATACATACGTTCATACAGCTGGTCCTACACATGTCCGTACAGATACATACGTTCATACAGCTGGTCCTACAAATGTCCGTACAGATACATACGTTCATACAGATGGACCCTACACATGTCCGTACAGATACATACGTTCATACAGATGGCCCTACACATGTCCGTACAGATACATACGTTCATACAGATGGCACTACACATGTCCGTACAGATACATATGTTCATACAGATGGCCCTACACATGTCCGTACAGATACATACGTTCATACAGATGGCCCTACACATGTCCGTACAGATACATACGTTCATACAGATGGCTCTACACATGTCCGTACAGATACATACGTTCATACAGATGGCCCTACACATGTCCCTACAGTACATACGTTAATACAGATGGCCACACACATGTCCGTTCAGATACATACTTTCATACAGATGGCCCAACACATGTCCGTACAGATACATACGTTCATACAGATGGCCCTACACATGTCCGTACAGATACATACGTTCATACAGATGGCCCTACACATGTCCGTACAGATACATACATTCATACAGATGGCCCTACACATGTCCGTACAGATACATACGTTCATACAGATGGCCCTACACATGTCCGTACAGATACATACGTTCATACAGATGGTCCTACACATGTCCGTACATATACATACGTTCATACAGATGGCCCTACACATGTCCGTACAGATACATACGTTCATACAGATGGCCCTACACATGCCCGTACAGATACATACGTTCATACAGATGGCACTACACATGTCCGTACAGATACATACGTTCATACAGATGGCACTACACATGTCCGTACAGACACATAAGTTAATACAGCTGGTCCTACACATGTCCGTACAGATACATACGTTCATACAGATGGCCCTACACATGTCCGTACAGATACATACGTCCATACAGCTGGTCCTACACATGTCCGTACAGATACATACGTTCATACAGATTGCCCTACAAATGTACGTACAGAAACATACGTTCATACAAATGGCCCTACACATGTCCGTACAGATACATACGTTCATACAGATGGTCCTACTCATGTCCGTACAGATACATACGTTCATACAGATGGCCCTACACATGTCCGTACAGATACATACGTTCATACAGATAGCCCTACACATGCCTGTAC
Source organism: Prosapia bicincta (assembly GCA_036971475.1). Taxonomy (NCBI): domain Eukaryota; kingdom Metazoa; phylum Arthropoda; class Insecta; order Hemiptera; family Cercopidae; genus Prosapia; species Prosapia bicincta. The sequence continues at coordinate 41,687,554 of JBAIZL010000006.1, read as the reverse complement.
AGATGCATACGTTCATACAGCTGGTCCTACACATGTCCGTACAGATACATACGTTCATACAGATGGCCCTACACATATCCGTACAGATACATACGTTCATACAGATGGCCCTACACATGTCCGTACAGATACTCACGTTCATACAGATGGCCCTACACATGTCCGTACAGATACACACGATCATTCGGCTGGTCCTTCACATGTCCGTACAGATACATACGTTCATACAGCTGGTCCTACACATGCCCGTACAGATACACACGTTCATACAGCTGGTCCTACACATGTCCGTACAGATACATACGTTCATACAGATGGCCCTACACATGTCCGTACAGATACATACGTTCAAACAGATTGCCCTACACATGCCCGTACAGATAAATACGTTCATACAGCTGGTCCTACACATGCCCGTACAGATACATACGTTCATACAGCTGGTCCTACACATGTCCGTACAGATACATACGTTCATACAGCTGGTCCTACACATGCCCGTACAGATACATACGTTCATACATATAGTCCTACACATGTTCGTACAGATACATACGTTCATACAGCTGGTCCTACACATGCCCGTACAGATACACACGTTCATACAGCTGGTCCTACACATGTCCGTACAGATACATACGTTCATACAGATGGCCCTACACATGTCCGTACAGATACATACGTTCATTCAGATGGCTCTACACATGTCCGTACAGATACATACGTTCATACAGATGGCCCTACACATGTCCCTACAGTACATACGTTAATACAGATGGCCATACACATGTCCGTTCAGATACATACGTTCATACAGATGGCCCAACACATGTCCGTACAGATACATACGTTCATACAGATGACCCTACACATGTCCGTACAGATACATACGTTCATACAGATGGCCCTACACATGTCCGTACAGATACATACATTCATACAGATGGCCCTACACATGTCCGTACAGATACATACGTTCATACAGATGGCCCTACACATGTCCGTACAGATACATACGTTCATACAGATGGCCCTACACATGTCCGTACATATACATACGTTCATACAGCTGGTCCTACACATGTCCGTACAGATACATACGTTCATACAGATGGCCCTACACATATCCGTACAGATACATACGTTCATACAGATGGCCCTACACATGTCCGTACAGATACATACGTTCAAACAGATTGCCCTACACATGCCCGTACAGATAAATACGTTCATACAGCTGGTCCTACACATGCCCGTACAGATACATACGTTCATACAGCTGGTCCTACACATGTCCGTACAGATACATACGTTCATACAGCTGGTCCTACACATGCCCGTACAGATACATACGTTCATACAGATAGTCCTACACATGTTCGTACAGATACATACGTTCATACAGCTGGTCCTACACATGCCCGTACAGATACACACGTTCATACAGCTGGTCCTACACATGTCCGTACAGATACATACGTTCATACAGATGGCCCTACACATGCCCGTACAGATACATACGTTCATACAGATGGCTCTACACATGCCCGTACAGACACATACGTTCATACAGCTGGCCCTACACATGTCCGTACAGATACACACGTTCATACAGCTGGCCCTACACATGTCCGTACAGATACATACGTTCATACAGATTGCCCTACACATGTCCGTACAGATACTTACGTACACACAGCTGGTCCTACACATGCCCGTACAGATACATACGTTCATACAGATGGTCCTACACATGTCCGTACACATACATACGTTCATACAGATGGCCCTACACATGTCCGTACAGATACATACGTTCATACAGTTGGTCCTACACATGTCCGTACAGATACATACGTTCATACAGCTGGTCCTACACATGTCCGTTCAGATACATACGTTCATACAGCTGGTCCTACACATGCCCGTACAGATCCATACATTCATACAGCTGGTCCTACACATGTCCGTACAGATACATACGTTCATACAGCTGGTCCTACACATGTCCGTACAGATACATACGTTCATACAGCTGGTCCTACACATGCCCGTACAGATACATACGTTCATACAGATGGTCCTACACATGTTCGTACAGATACATACGTTCATACAGCTGGTCCTACACATGTCCGTACAGATACATACGTTCATACAGCTGGTCCTACACATGTCCGTACAGATACATACGTTCATACAGATGGACCCTACACATGTCCGTACAGATACATACGTTCATACAGATGGCCCTACACATGTCCGTACAGATACATACGTTCATACAGATGGCACTACACATGTCCGTACAGATACATATGTTCATACAGATGGCCCTACACATGTCCGTACAGATACATACGTTCATACAGATGGCCCTACACTTGTCCGTACAGATACATACGTTCATACAGATGGCTCTACACATGTCCGTACAGATATATACGTTCATACAGATGGCCCTACACATGTCCCTACAGTACATACGTTAATACAGATGGCCATACACATGTCCGTTCAGATACATACGTTCATACAGATGGCCCAACACATGTCCGTACAGATACATACGTTCATACAGATGGCACTACACATGTCCGTACAGATACATACGTTCATACAGATGGCACTACACATGTCCGTACAGACACATAAGTTAATACAGCTGGTCCTACACATGTCCGTACAGATACATACGTTCATACAGATGGCCCTACACATGTCCGTACATAACATACGTTCATACAGATGGCCCTACACATGTCCGTACAGATACATACGTTCATACAGATGGCCCTACACATGCTCGTACAGATACATACGTTCATACAGATGGCACTACACATGTCCGTACAGATACATACGTTCATACAGATGGCACTACACATGTCCGTACAGACACATAAGTTAATACAGCTGGTCCTACACATGTCCGTACAGATACATACGTTCATACAGATGGCCCTACACATGTCCGTACAGATACATACGTCCATACAGCTGGTCCTACACATGTCCGTACAGATACATACGTTCATACAGATTGCCCTACAAATGTCCGTACAGATACATACGTTCATACAGATGGCCCTACACATGTCCGTACAGATACACACGTTCATACAGCTGGTCCTACACATGTCCGTACAGATACACACGTTCATAAGGCTGGTCCTACACATGTCCGTACAGATACTCACGTTCATACAGATGGCCCTACACATGTCCGTACAGATACACACGATCATTCGGCTGGTCCTACACATGTCCGTACAGATACATACGTTCATACAGCTGGTCCTACACATGCTCGTACAGATACACACGTTCTTACAGCTGGTCCTACACATGTCCGTACAGATACATACGTTCATACAGATGGCCCTACACATGTCCGTACAGATACATACGTTCAAACAGATTGCCCTACACATGCCCGTACAGATAAATACGTTCATACAGCTGGTCCTACACATGCCCGTACAGATACATACGTTCATACAGCTGGTCCTACACATGTCCGTACAGATACATACGTTCATACAGCTGGTCCTACACATGCCCGTACAGATACATACGTTCATACAGATAGTCCTACACATGTTCGTACAGATACATACGTTCATACAGCTGGTCCTACACATGCCCGTACAGATACACACGTTCATACAGCTGGTCCTACACATGTCCGTACAGATACATACGTTCATACAGATGGCCCTACACATGCCCGTACAGATACATACGTTCATACAGATGGCTCTACACATGCCCGTACAGACACATACGTTCATACAGCTGGCCCTACACATGCCCGTACAGATACACACGTTCATACAGCTGGCCCTACACATGTCCGTACAGATACATACGTTCATACAGATGGCCCTACACATGTCCGTACAGATACATACTTTCATACAGCTGGCCCTACACATGCCCGTACAGATAGACACGTTCATACAGCTGGCCCTACACATGTCCGTACAGATACATACGTTCATACAGATGGCCCTACACATGCCCGTACAGATACATACGTTCATACAGATGGCTCTACACATGCCCGTACAGACACATACGTTCATACAGCTGGCCCTACACATGCCCGTACAGATACATACGATCATACAGATGGCCATACACATGTCCGTACAGATACATACGTTCATACAGATGGTCCTACACATGTCCGTACAGATACATACGTTCATACAGATGGTCCTACACATGTCCGTACAGATACATACGTTCATACAGATGGACCTACACATGTCCGTACAGATACATACGTTCATACAGATGGTCCTACACATGTCCGTACAGATACATACGTTCATACAGATAGCCCTACACATGCCCGTACAGATTCATACGTTCATACAGATGGCCCTACACATGCCCGTACAGATACTTACGTTCATACAGTTGGTCCTACACATGTCCGTACAGATACATACGTTCATACAGCTGGTCCTACACATGTCCGTACACATACATACGTTCATACAGCTGGGCCTACACATGCCCGTACAGATCCATACATTCATACAGCTGGTCCTACACATGTCCGTACAGATACATACGTTCATACAGCTGGTCCTACACATGCCCGTACAGATACATACGTTCATACAGCTGGTCCTACACATGTCCGTACAGATACATACGTTCATACAGCTGGTCCTACACATGCCCGTACAGATACATACGTTCATACAGATGGTCCTACACATGTTCGTACAGATACATACGTTCATACAGCTGGTCCTACACATGTCCGTACAGATACATACGTTCATACAGCTGGTCCTACACATGTCCGTACAGATACATATGTTCATACAGATGGCCCTACACATGTCCGTACAGATACATACGTTCATACAGATGGCCCTACACATGTCCGTACAGATACATACGTTCATACAGATGGCACTACACATGTCCGTACAGATACATATGTTCATACAGATGGCCCTACACATGTCCGTACAGATACATACGTTCATACAGATGGCCCTACACATGTCCGTACAGATACATACGTTCATACAGATGGCTCTACACATGTCCGTACAGATACATACGTTCATACAGATGGCCCTACACATGTCCCTACAGTACATACGGTAATACAGATGGCCATACACATGTCCGTTCAGATACATACGTTCGTACAGATGGCCCAACACATGTCCGTACAGATACATACGTTCATACAGATGGCCCTACACATGTCCGTACAGATACATACGTTCATACAGATGGCCCTACACATGTCCGTACAGATACATACATTCATACAGATGGCCCTACACATGTCCGTACAGATACATACGTTCATACAGATGGCCCTACACATGTCCGTACAGATACATACGTTCATACAGATGGTCCTACACATGTCCGTACAGATACATACGTTCATACAGATGGCACTACACATGTCCGTACAGATACATACGTTCATACAGATGGCACTACACATGTCCGTACAGACACATAAGTTAATACAGCTGGTCCTACACATGTCCGTACAGATACATACGTTCATACAGATGGCCCTACACATATCCGTACAGATACATACGTTCATACAGATGGCCCTACACATGTCCGTACAGATACATACGTTCATACAGATGGCCCTACACATGCCCGTACAGATACATACGTTCATACAGATGGCTCTACACATGCCCGTACAGACACATACGTTCATACAGCTGGCCCTACACATGCCCGTACAGATACGCACGTCCATACAGCTGGCCCTACACATGTCCATACAGATACATACGTTCATACAGATGGCCCTACACATGTCCGTACAGATACATACTTTCATACAGCTGGCCCTACACATGCCCGTACAGATACACACGTTCATACAGCTGGCCCTACACATGTCCGTACAGATACATACGTTCATACAGATTGCCCTACACATGTCCGTACAGATACTTACGTACACACAGCTGGTCCTACACATGCCCGTACAGATACATACGTTCATACAGATGGTCCTACACATGTCCGTACAGATACATACGTTCATACAGATGGCCCTACACATGTCCGTACAGATACATACGTTCATACAGTTGGTCCTACACATGTCCGTACAGATACATACGTTCATACAGCTGGTCCTACACATGTCCGTACAGATACATACGTTCATACAGCTGGTCCTACACATGCCCGTACAGATCCATACATTCATACAGCTGGTCCTACACATGTCCGTACAGATACATACGTTCATACAGCTGGTCCTACACATGTCCGTACAGATACATACGTTCATACAGCTGGTCCTACACATGCCCGTACAGATACATACGTTCATACAGATGGTCCTACACATGTTCGTACAGATACATACGTTTATACAGCTGGTCCTACACATGTCCGTACAGATACATACGTTCATACAGCTGGTCCTACACATGTCCGTACAGATACATACGTTCATACAGATGGCACTACACATGTCCGTACAGATACATATGTTCATACAGATGGCCCTACACATGTCCGTACAGATACATACGTTCATACAGATGGCCCTACACATGTCCGTACAGATACATACGTTCATACAGATGGCTCTACACATGTCCGTACAGATATATACGTTCATACAGATGGCCCTACACATGTCCCTACAGTACATACGTTAATACAGATGGCCATACACATGTCCGTTCAGATACATACGTTCATACAGATGGCCCAACACATGTCCGTACAGATACATACGTTCATACAGATGGCCCTACACATGTCCGTACAGATACATACGTTCATACAGATGGCCCTACACATGTCCGTACAGATACATACATTCATACCGATGGCCCTACACATGTCTGTACAGATACATACGTTCATACAGATGGCCCTACACATGTCCGTACAGATACATACGTTCATACAGATGGTCCTACACATGTCCGTACATAACATACGTTCATACAGATGGCCCTACACATGTCCGTACAGATACATACGTTCATACAGATGGCCCTACACATGCTCGTACAGATACATACGTTCATACAGATGGCACTACACATGTCCGTACAGATACATACGTTCATACAGATGGCACTACACATGTCCGTACAGACACATAAGTTAATACAGCTGGTCCTACACATGTCCGTACAGATACATACGTTCATACAGATGGCCCTACACATGTCCGTACAGATACATACGTCCATACAGCTGGTCCTACACATGTCCGTACAGATACATACGTTCATACAGATTGCCCTACAAATGTCCGTACAGATACATACGTTCATACAGATGGCCCTACACATGTCCGTACAGATACACACGTTCATACAGCTGGTCCTACACATGTCCGTACAGATACACACGTTCATACAGCTGGTCCTACACATGTCCGTACAGATACTCACGTTCATACAGATGGCCCTACACATGTCCGTACAGATACACACGATCATTCGGCTGGTCCTACACATGTCCGTACAGATACATACGTTCATACAGCTGGTCCTACACATGCCCGTACAGATACACACGTTCATACAGCTGGTCCTACACATGTCCGTACAGATACATACGTTCATACAGATGGCCCTACACATGTCCGTACAGATACATACGTTCAAACAGATTGCCCTACACATGCCCGTACAGATAAATACGTTCATACAGCTGGTCCTACACATGCCCGTACAGATACATACGTTCATACAGCTGGTCCTACACATGTCCGTACAGATACATACGTTCATACAGCTGGTCCTACACATGCCCGTACAGATACATACGTTCATACAGATAGTCCTACACATGTTCGTACAGATACATACGTTCATACAGCTGGTCCTACACATGCCCGTACAGATACACACGTTCATACAGCTGGTCCTACACATGTCCGTACAGATACATACGTTCATACAGATGGCCCTACACATGCCCGTACAGATACATACGTTCATACAGATGGCTCTACACATGCCCGTACAGACACATACGTTCATACAGCTGGCCCTACACATGCCCGTACAGATACACACGTTCATACAGCTGGCCCTACACATGTCCGTACAGATACATACGTTCATACAGATGGCCCTACACATGTCCGTACAGATACATACTTTCATACAGCTGGCCCTACACATGCACGTACAGATAGACACGTTCATACAGCTGGCCCTACACATGTCCGTACAGATACATACGTTCATACAGATGGCCCTACACATGCCCGTACAGATACATACGTTCATACAGATGGCTCTACACATGCCCGTACAGACACATACGTTCATACAGCTGGCCCTACACATGCCCGTACAGATACATACGATCATACAGATGGCCATACACATGTCCGTACAGATACATACGTTCATACAGATGGTCCTACACATGTCCGTACAGATACATACGTTCATACAGCTGGTCCTACACATGTCCGTACAGATACATACGTTCATACAGCTGGGCCTACACATGCCCGTACAGATCCATACATTCATACAGCTGGTCCTACACATGTCCGTACAGATACATACGTTCATACAGCTGGTCCTACACATGCCCGTACAGATACATACGTTCATACAGCTGGTCCTACACATGTCCGTACAGATACATACGTTCATACAGCTGGTCCTACACATGCCCGTACAGATACATACGTTCATACAGATGGTCCTACACATGTTCGTACAGATACATACGTTCATACAGCTGGTCCTACACATGTCCGTACAGATACATACGTTCATACAGCTGGTCCTACACATGTCCGTACAGATACATACGTTCATACAGATGGCCCTACACATGTCCGTACAGATACATACGTTCATACAGATGGCCCTACACATGTCCGTACAGATACATACGTTCATACAGATGGCACTACACATGTCCGTACAGATACATATGTTCATACAGATGGCCCTACACATGTCCGTACAGATACATACGTTCATACAGATGGCCCTACACATGTCCGTACAGATACATACGTTCATACAGATGGCTCTACACATGTCCGTACAGATACATACGTTCATACAGATGGCCCTACACATGTCCCTACAGTACATACGGTAATACAGATGGCCATACACATGTCCGTTCAGATACATACGTTCGTACAGATGGCCCAACACATGTCCGTACAGATACATACGTTCATACAGATGGCCCTACACATGTCCGTACAGATACATACGTTCATACAGATGGCCCTACACATGTCCGTACAGATACGTACATTCATACAGATGGCCCTACACATGTCCGTACAGATACATACGTTCATACAGATGGCCCTACACATGTCCGTACAGATACATACGTTCATACAGATGGTCCTACACATGTCCGTACAGATACATACGTTCATACAGATGGCCCTACACATGTCCGTACAGATACATACGTTCATACAGATGGCCCTACACATGCCCGTACAGATACATACGTTCATACAGATGGCACTACACATGTCCGTACAGATACATACGTTCATACAGATGGCACTACACATGTCCGTACAGACACATAAGTTAATACAGCTGGTCCTACACATGTCCGTACAGATACATACGTTCATACAGATGGCCCTACACATATCCGTACAGATACATACGTTCATACAGATGGCCCTACACATGTCCGTACAGATACACACGTTCATACAGCTGGTCCTACACATGTCCGTACAGATACACACGTTCATACAGCTGGTCCTACACATGTCCGTACAGATACTCACGTTCATACAGATGGCCCTACACATGTCCGTACAGATACACACGATCATTCGGCTGGTCCTACACATGTCCGTACAGATACATACGTTCATACAGCTGGTCCTACACATGCCCGTACAGATACACACGTTCATACAGCTGGTCCTACACATGTCCGAACAGATACATACGTTCATACAGATGGCCCTACACATGCCCGTACAGATACATACGTTCATACAGATGGCTCTACACATGCCCGTACAAACACATACGTTCATACAGCTGGCCCTACACATGCCCGTACAGATACACACGTTCATACAGCTGGCCCTACACATGTCCGTACAGATACATACGTTCATACAGATGGCCCTACACATGTCCGTACAGATACATACGTTCATATAGCTGGCCCTACACATGCCGGTACAGATACACACGTTCATACAGCTGGTCCTACACATGTCCGTAAAGATACATACGTTCATACAGATGGCCCTACACATGTCCCTACAGATACATACGTTCATACAGCTGGTCCTACACATGTCCATACAGATACATACGTCCATACAGATGGCCCTACACATGTCCGTACAGATACATACGTTCATACAGATAGCCCTACACATGTCCGTACAGATATATACGTTCATACAGATGGTCTTACACATGCCCGTACAGATACATACGTTCATACAGATGGCCCTACACATGTCCGTACAGATAACTACGTTCATACAGCTGGCCCTACACATGCCCGTACAGATACACACGATCATACAGCAGGCCCTACACATGCCCGTGCAGATACATACGTTCATACAGATGGCCCTACACATGTCCGTACAGATAACTACGTTCATACAGCTGGCCCTACACATGCCCGTACAGATACACACGTTCATACAGCAGGCCCTACACATGTCCGTACAGATACACACGTTCATACAGCTGGTCCTACACATGTCCGTACAGATACTCACGTTCATACAGATGGCCCTACACATGTCCGTACAGATACACACGATCATTCGGCTGGTCCTACACATGTCCGTACAGATACATACGTTCATACAGCTGGTCCTACACATGCCCGTACAGATACACACGTTCATACAGCTGGTCCTACACATGTCCGTACAGATACATACGTTCATACAGATGGCCCTACACATGTCCGTACAGATACATACGTTCATACAGATGGCCCTACACATGTCCGTACAGATACACACGATCATTCGGCTGGTCCTACACATGTCCGTACAGATACATACGTTCATACAGCTGGTCCTACACATGCCCGTACAGATACACACGTTCATACAGCTGGTCCTACACATGTCCGAACAGATACATACGTTCATACAGATGGCCCTACACATGCCCGTACAGATACATACGTTCATACAGATGGCTCTACACATGCCCGTACAAACACATACGTTCATACAGCTGGCCCTACACATGCCCGTACAGATACACACGTTCATACAGCTGGCCCTACACATGTCCGTACAGATACATACGTTCATACAGATGGCCCTACACATGTCCGTACAGATACATACGTTCATATAGCTGGCCCTACACATGCCGGTACAGATACACACGTTCATACAGCTGGTCCTACACATGTCCGTAAAGATACATACGTTCATACAGATGGCCCTACACATGTCCCTACAGATACATACGTTCATACAGCTGGTCCTACACATGTCCATACAGATACATACGTTCATACAGATGGCCCTACACATGTCCGTACAGATACATACGTTCATACAGATAGCCCTACACATGTCCGTACAGATATATACGTTCATACAGATGGTCTTACACATGCCCGTACAGATACATACGTTCATACAGATGGCCCTACACATGTCCGTACAGATAACTACGTTCATACAGCTGGCCCTACACATGCCCGTACAGATACACACGATCATACAGCAGGCCCTACACATGCCCGTGCAGATACATACGTTCATACAGATGGCCCTACACATGTCCGTACAGATAACTACGTTCATACAGCTGGCCCTACACATGCCCGTACAGATACACACGTTCATACAGCAGGCCCTACACATGTCCGTACAGATACACACGTTCATACAGCTGGTCCTACACATGTCCGTACAGATACTCACGTTCATACAGATGGCCCTACACATGTCCGTACAGATACACACGATCATTCGGCTGGTCCTACACATGTCCGTACAGATACATACGTTCATACAGCTGGTCCTACACATGCCCGTACAGATACACACGTTCATACAGCTGGTCCTACACATGTCCGTACAGATACATACGTTCATACAGATGGCAATACACATGTCCGTACAGATACATACGTTCAAACAGATTGCCCTACACATGCCCGTACAGATAAATACGTTCATACAGCTGGTCCTACACATGCCCGTACAGATACATACGTTCATACAGCTGGTCCTACACATGTCCGTACAGATACATACGTTCATACAGCTGGTCCTACACATGCCCGTACAGATACATACGTTCATACAGATAGTCCTACACATGTTCGTACAGATACATACGTTCATACAGCTGGTCCTACACATGCCCGTACAGATACACACGTTCATACAGCTGGTCCTACACATGTCCGTACAGATACATACGTTCATACAGATGGCCCTACACATGCCCGTACAGATACATACGTTCATACAGATGGCTCTACACATGCCCGTACAGACACATACGTTCATACAGCTGGCCCTACACATGCCCGTACAGATACACACGTTCATACAGCTGGCCCTACACATGTCCGTACAGATACATACGTTTATACAGATGGCCCTACACATGTCCGTACAGATACATACTTTCATACAGCTGGCCCTACACATGCCCGTACAGATAGACACGTTCATACAGCTGGCCCTACACATGTCCGTACAGATACATACGTTCATACAGATGGCCCTACACATGCCCGTACAGATACATACGTTCATACAGATGGCTCTACACATGCCCGTACAGACACATACGTTCATACAGCTGGCCCTACACATGCCCGTACAGATACATACGATCATACAGATGGCCATACACATGTCCGTACAGATACATACGTTCATACAGATGGTCCTACACATGCCCGTACAGATCCATACATTCATACAGCTGGTCCTACACATGTCCGTACAGATACATACGTTCATACAGCTGGTCCTACACATGCCCGTACAGATACATACGTTCATACAGCTGGTCCTACACATGTCCGTACAGATACATACGTTCATACAGCTGGTCCTACACATGCCCGTACAGATACATACGTTCATACAGATGGTCCTACACATGTTCGTACAGATACATACGTTCATACAGCTGGTCCTACACATGTCCGTACAGATACATACGTTCATACAGCTGGTCCTACACATGTCCGTACAGATACATACGTTCATACAGATGGCCCTACACATGTCCGTACAGATACATACGTTCATACAGATGGCCCTACACATGTCCGTACAGATACATACGTTCATACAGATGGCACTACACGTGTCCGTACAGATACATATGTTCATACAGATGGCCCTACACATGTCCGTACAGATACATACGTTCATACAGATGGCCCTACACATGTCCGTACAGATACATACGTTCATACAGATGGCTCTACACATGTCCGTACAGATACATACGTTCATACAGATGGCCCTACACATGTCCCTACAGTACATACGGTAATACAGATGGCCATACACATGTCCGTTCAGATACATACGTTCGTACAGATGGCCCAACACATGTCCGTACAGATACATACGTTCATACAGATGGCCCTACACATGTCCGTACAGATACATACGTTCATACAGATGGCCCTACACATGTCCGTACAGATACATACATTCATACAGATGGCCCTACACATGTCCGTACAGATACATACGTTCATACAGATGGCCCTACACATGTCCGTACAGATACATACGTTCATACAGATGGTCCTACACATGTCCGTACAGATACATACGTTCATACAGATGGCCCTACACATGTCCGTACAGATACATACGTTCATACAGATGGCCCTACACATGCCCGTACAGATACATACGTTCATACAGATGGCACTACACATGTCCGTACAGATACATACGTTCATACAGATGGCACTACACATGTCCGTACAGACACATAAGTTAATACAGCTGGTCCTACACATGTCCGTACAGATACATACGTTCATACAGATGGCCCTACACATATCCGTACAGATACATACGTTCATACAGATGGCCCTACACATGTCCGTACAGATACACACGTTCATACAGCTGGTCCTACACATGTCCGTACAGATACACACGTTCATACAGCTGGTCCTACACATGTCCGTACAGATACTCACGTTCATACAGATGGCCCTACACATGTCCGTACAGATACACACGATCATTCGGCTGGTCCTACACATGTCCGTACAGATACATACGTTCATACAGCTGGTCCTACACATGCCCGTACAGATACACACGTTCATACAGCTGGTCCTACACATGTCCGAACAGATACATACGTTCATACAGATGGCCCTACACATGCCCGTACAGATACATACGTTCATACAGATGGCTCTACACATGCCCGTACAAACACATACGTTCATACAGCTGGCCCTACACATGCCCGTACAGATACACACGTTCATACAGCTGGCCCTACACATGTCCGTACAGATACATACGTTCATACAGATGGCCCTACACATGTCCGTACAGATACATACGTTCATATAGCTGGCCCTACACATGCCGGTACAGATACACACGTTCATACAGCTGGTCCTACACATGTCCGTAAAGATACATACGTTCATACAGATGGCCCTACACATGTCCCTACAGATACATACGTTCATACAGCTGGTCCTACACATGTCCATACAGATACATACGTTCATACAGATGGCCCTACACATGTCCGTACAGATACATACGTTCATACAGATAGCCCTACACATGTCCGTACAGATATATACGTTCATACAGATGGTCTTACACATGCCCGTACAGATACATACGTTCATACAGATGGCCCTACACATGTCCGTACAGATAACTACGTTCATACAGCTGGCCCTACACATGCCCGTACAGATACACACGATCATACAGCAGGCCCTACACATGCCCGTGCAGATACATACGTTCATACAGATGGCCCTACACATGTCCGTACAGATAACTACGTTCATACAGCTGGCCCTACACATGCCCGTACAGATACACACGTTCATACAGCAGGCCCTACACATGTCCGTACAGATACATACGTTCATACAGATGGCCCTACACATGTCCGTACAGATAACTACGTTCATACAGCTGGCCCTACACATGCCCGTACAGATACACACGTTCATACAGCAGGCCCTACACATGCCCGTACAGATACATACGTTCATACAGATGGTACTACACATGTCCGTACAGATAACTACGTTCATACAGCTGGCCCTACACATGCCTGTACAGATACACACGATCATACAGCAGGCCCTACACATGCCCGTGCAGATACATACGTTCATACAGATGGCCCTACACATGTCCGTACAGATAACTACGTTCATACAGCTGGCCCTACACATGCCCGTACAGATACACACGTTCATACAGCAGGCCCTACACATGCCCGTACAGATACATACGTTCATACAGATGGCCCTACACATGTCCGTACAGATATCTACGTTCATACAGCTGGCCCTACACATGCCCGTACAGATACACACGTTCATACAGCAGGCACTACACATGCCCGTACAGATACATACGTGCATACAGATGGCCCTACACATGTCCGTACAGATACATACGTTCACACAGATGGCCCTACACATGTCCGTACAGATACACACGTTCATACAGATGGCCCTAAACATGTCCGTACAGATAAATACGTTCATACAGATGGCCCTACACATGTCCGTACAGTTACACGCGTTCATACAGATGGCCCTACACATAACCGTACAGATACATACGTTCATACAGATGGCCCTACACATGTCCGTACAGATACATACGTTCATACAGATGGCCCTACACATGTCCGTACAGATACACACGTTCGTACAGATGGTCCTACACATGTCCGTACAGATACATACGTTCATACAGATGGCCCTACACATGTCCGTACAGATACACACGTTCATACAGATGGCCCTACACATGTCCGTACTGATACATACGTTCATACAGATGGTCCTACACATGTCCGTACAGATACATACGTTCATACAGATGGCCCTACACATGCCCGTACAGAGACATACGTTCATACAGATGGCCCTACACATGTCCGTACAGATACATACGTTCATACAGATGGTCCTACACATGTCCGTAAAGTTACATACGTTCATACAGATGGCACTACTCATGTCCGTACAGATACATACGTTCATACAGATGGCCCTACACATGTCCGTACAGATACATACGTTCATACAGATGGTCCTACACATGTCCGTACAGATACATACGTTCATACAGATGGCCCTACACATGTCCGTACAGATACATACGTCCATACAGATGGCCCTACACATGCCCGTACAGATACATACGTTCATACAGATGGTCCTACACATGTCCGTACAGATACATACGTTCATACAGATGGTCCTACACATGTCCGTAAAGTTACATACGTTCATACAGATGGCACTACTCATGTCCGTACAGATACATACGTTCATACAGATGGCCCTACACATGTCCGTACAGATACATACGTTCATACAGATGGTCCTACACATGTCCGTACAGATACATACGTTCATACAGATGGCCCTACACATGTCCGTACAGATACATACGTCCATACAGATGGCCCTACACATGCCCGTACAGATACATACGTTCATACAGATGGCTCTCCACACGTCCGTACAGATACATACGTTCATACAGATGGCCCTACACATGCCCGTACAGATACATACGTTCATACAGATTGAACTACACATGTCCGTACAGATACATACGTTCATACAGATGGCCCTACACATGCCCGTACAGATACATACGCTCATACAGATGGTCCTACACATGTCCGTACAGATACATACGTTCATACAGATGGCCCTACAGATGTCCGTACAGATACATACGTACATACAGATGGCCCTGCACATGTCCCTACAGTACATACGGTAATACAGATGGCCATACACATGTCCGTTCAGATACATACGTTCGTACAGATGGCCCAACACATGTCCGTACAGATACATACGTTCATACAGATGGCCCTACACATGTCCGTACAGATACATACGTTCATACAGATGGCCCTACACATGTCCGTACAGATACATACATTCATACAGATGGCCCTACACATGTCCGTACAGATACATACGTTCATACAGATGGCCCTACACATGTCCGTACAGATACATACGTTCATACAGATGGTCCTACACATGTCCGTACAGATACATACGTTCATACAGATGGCCCTACACATGTCCGTACAGATACATACGTTCATACAGATGGCCCTACACATGCCCGTACAGATACATACGTTCATACAGATGGCACTACACATGTCCGTACAGATACATACGTTCATACAGATGGCACTACACATGTCCGTACAGACACATAAGTTAATACAGCTGGTCCTACACATGTCCGTACAGATACATACGTTCATACAGATGGCCCTACACATGTCCGTACAGATACATACGTCCATACAGCTGGTCCTACACTTGTCCGTACAGATACATACGTTCATACAGATTGCCCTACAAATGTCCGTACAGATACATACGTTCATACAAATGGCCCTACACATGTCCGTACAGATACATACGTTCATACAGCTGGTCCTACTCATGTCCGTACAGATACATACGTTCATACAGATGGCCCTACACATATCCGTACAGATACATACGTTCATACAGATGGCCCTACACATGTCCGTACAGATACACACGTTCATACAGCTGGTCCTACACATGTCCGTACAGATACACACGTTCATACAGCTGGTCCTACACATGTCCGTACAGATACTCACGTTCATACAGATGGCCCTACACATGTCCGTACAGATACACACGATCATTCGGCTGGTCCTACACATGTCCGTACAGATACACACGTTCATACAGCTGGTCCTACACATGTCCGTACAGATACATACGTACATACAGATGGCCCTACACATGTCCGTACAGATACACACGTTCATACAGCTGGTCCTACACATGCCCGTACAGATACACACGTTCATACAGCTGGTCCTACACATGTCCGAACAGATACATACGTTTATACAGATGGCCCTACACATGCCCGTACAGATACATACGTTCATACAGATGGCTCTACACATGCCCGTACAAACACATACGTTCATACAGCTGGCCCTACACATGCCCGTACAGATACACACGTTCATACAGCTGGCCCTACACATGTCCGTACAGATACATACGTTCATACAGATGGCCCTACACATGTCCGTACAGATACATACGTTCATATAGCTGGCCCTACACATGCCGGTACAGATACACACGTTCATACAGCTGGTCCTACACATGTCCGTAAAGATACATACGTTCATACAGATGGCCCTACACATGTCCCTACAGATACATACGTTCATACAGCTGGTCCTACACATGTCCGTACAGATACATACGTTCATACAGATGGCCCTACACATGTCCGTACAGATACATACGTTCATACAGATAGCCCTACACATGTCCGTACAGATATATACGTTCATACAGATGGTCTTACACATGCCCGTACAGATACATACGTTCATACAGATGGCCCTACACATGTCCGTACAGATAACTACGTTCATACAGCTGGCCCTACACATGCCCGTACAGATACACACGATCATACAGCAGGCCCTACACATGCCCGTGCAGATACATACGTTCATACAGATGGCCCTACACATGTCCGTACAGATAACTACGTTCATACAGCTGGCCCTACACATGCCCGTACAGATACACACGTTCATACAGCAGGCCCTACACATGCCCGTACAGATACATACGTTCATACAGATGGCCCTACACATGTCCGTACAGATATCTACGTTCATACAGCTGGCCCTACACATGCCCGTACAGATACACACGTTCATACAGCAGGCCCTACACATGTCCGTACAGATACATACGTTCACACAGATGGCCCTACACATGTCCGTACAGATAACTACGTTCATACAGCTGGCCCTACACATGCCCGTACAGATACACACGTTCATACAGCAGGCCCTACACATGCCCGTACAGATACATACGTTCATACAGATGGTACTACACATGTCCGTACAGATAACTACGTTCATACAGCTGGCCCTACACATGCCCGTACAGATACACACGATCATACAGCAGGCCCTACACATGCCCGTGCAGATACATACGTTCATACAGATGGCCTTACACATGTCCGTACAGATAACTACGTTCATACAGCTGGCCCTACACATGCCCGTACAGATACACACGTTCATACAGCAGGCCCTACACATGCCCGTACAGATACATACGTTCATACAGATGGCCCTACACATGTCCGTACAGATATCTACGTCCATACAGCTGGCCCTACACATGCCCGTACAGATACACACGTTCATACAGCAGGCACTACACATGCCCGTACAGATACATACGTGCATACAGATGGCCCTACACATGTCCGTACAGATACATACGTTCACACAGATGGCCCTACACATGTCCGTACAGATACACACGTTCATACAGATGGCCCTAAACATGTCCGTACAGATAAATACGTTCATACAGATGGCCCTACACATGTCCGTACAGTTACACGCGTTCATACAGATGGCCCTACACATAACCGTACAGATACATACGTTCATACAGATGGCCCTACAGATGTCCGTACAGATACATACGTTCATACAGATGGCCCTACACATGTCCGTACAGATACACACGTTCGTACAGATGGTCCTACACATGTCCGTACAGATACATACGTTCATACAGATGGCCCTACACATGTCCGTACAGATACACACTATCATACAGATGGCCCTACACATGTCCGTACTGATACATACGTTCATACAGATGGTCCTACACATGTCCGTACAGATACATACGTTCATACAGATGGCCCTACACATGCCCGTACAGAGACATACGTTCATACAGATGGCCCTACACATGTCCGTACAGATAAATACGATCGTACAGATGGCACTACACATGTCCGTACAGATACATATGGTCATACAGATGGCCCTACACATGTCCGTACAGATACATACGTTCATACAGATGGTCCTACACATGTCCGTACAGATACATACGTTCATACAGATGGTCCTACACATGTCCGTAAAGTTACATACGTTCATACAGATGGCACTACTCATGTCCGTACAGATACATACGTTCATACAGATGGCCCTACACATGTCCGTACAGATACATACGTTCATACAGATGGTCCTACACATGTCCGTACAGATACATACGTTCATACAGATGGCCCTACACATGTCCGTACAGATACATACGTCCATACAGATGGCCCTACACATGCCCGTACAGATACATACGTTCATACAGATGGCTCTCCACACGTCCGTACAGATACATACGTTCATACAGATGGCCCTACACATGCCCGTACAGATACATACGTTCATACAGATGGAACTACACATGTCCGTCCAGATACATACGTTCATACAGATGGTCCTACACATGTCCGTACAGATACATACGTTCATACAGATGGCCCTACACATGTCCGTACAGATACATACGTTCATACAGATGGCCCTACACATGCCCGTACAGATACATACGTTCATACAGATGGCACTACACATGTCCGTACAGATACATACGTTCATACAGATGGCACTACACATGTCCGTACAGACACATAAGTTAATACAGCTGGTCCTACACATGTCCGTACAGATACATACGTTCATACAGATGGCCCTACACATGTCCGTACAGATACATACGTCCATACAGCTGGTCCTACACTTGTCCGTACAGATACATACGTTCATACAGATTGCCCTACAAATGTCCGTACAGATACATACGTTCATACAAATGGCCCTACACATGTCCGTACAGATACATACGTTCATACAGCTGGTCCTACTCATGTCCGTACAGATACATACGTTCATACAGATGGCCCTACACATATCCGTACAGATACATACGTTCATACAGATGGCCCTACACATGTCCGTACAGATACACACGTTCATACAGCTGGTCCTACACATGTCCGTACAGATACACACGTTCGTACAGCTGGTCCTACACATGTCCGTACAGATACTCACGTTCATACAGATGGCCCTACACATGTCCGTACAGATACACACGATCATTCGGCTGGTCCTACACATGTCCGTACAGATACACACGTTCATACAGCTGGTCCTACACATGTCCGTACAGATACATACGTACATACAGATGGCCCTACACATGTCCGTACAGATACACACGTTCATACAGCTGGTCCTACACATGCCCGTACAGATACACACGTTCATACAGCTGGTCCTACACATGTCCGAACAGATACATACGTTTATACAGATGGCCCTACACATGCCCGTACAGATACATACGTTCATACAGATGGCTCTACACATGCCCGTACAAACACATACGTTCATACAGCTGGCCCTACACATGCCCGTACAGATACACACGTTCATACAGCTGGCCCTACACATGTCCGTACAGATACATACGTTCATACAGATGGCCCTACACATGTCCGTACAGATACATACGTTCATATAGCTGGCCCTACACATGCCGGTACAGATACACACGTTCATACAGCTGGTCCTACACATGTCCGTAAAGATACATACGTTCATACAGATGGCCCTACACATGTCCCTACAGATACATACGTTCATACAGCTGGTCCTACACATGTCCGTACAGATACATACGTTCATACAGATGGCCCTACACATGTCCGTACAGATACATACGTTCATACAGATAGCCCTACACATGTCCGTACAGATATATACGTTCATACAGATGGTCTTACACATGCCCGTACAGATACATACGTTCATACAGATGGCCCTACACATGTCCGTACAGATAACTACGTTCATACAGCTGGCCCTACACATGCCCGTACAGATACACACGATCATACAGCAGGCCCTACACATGCCCGTGCAGATACATACGTTCATACAGATGGCCCTACACATGTCCGTACAGATAACTACGTTCATACAGCTGGCCCTACACATGCCCGTACAGATACACACGTTCATACAGCAGGCCCTACACATGCCCGTACAGATACATACGTTCATACAGATGGCCCTACACATGTCCGTACAGATATCTACGTTCATACAGCTGGCCCTACACATGCCCGTACAGATACACACGTTCATACAGCAGGCCCTACACATGTCCGTACAGATACATACGTTCATACAGATGGCCCTACACATGTCCGTACAGATAACTACGTTCATACAGCTGGCCCTACACATGCCCGTACAGATACACACGTTCATACAGCAGGCCCTACACATGCCCGTACAGATACATACGTTCATACAGATGGTACTACACATGTCCGTACAGATAACTACGTTCATACAGCTGGCCCTACACATGCCCGTACAGATACACACGATCATACAGCAGGCCCTACACATGCCCGTGCAGATACATACGTTCATACAGATGGCCTTACACATGTCCGTACAGATAACTACGTTCATACAGCTGGCCCTACACATGCCCGTACAGATACACACGTTCATACAGCAGGCCCTACACATGCCCGTACAGATACATACGTTCATACAGATGGCCCTACACATGTCCGTACAGATATCTACGTCCATACAGCTGGCCCTACACATGCCCGTACAGATACACACGTTCATACAGCAGGCACTACACATGCCCGTACAGATACATACGTGCATACAGATGGCCCTACACATGTCCGTACAGATACATACGTTCACACAGATGGCCCTACACATGTCCGTACAGATACACACGTTCATACAGATGGCCCTAAACATGTCCGTACAGATAAATACGTTCATACAGATGGCCCTACACATGTCCGTACAGTTACACGCGTTCATACAGATGGCCCTACACATAACCGTACAGATACATACGTTCATACAGATGGCCCTACAGATGTCCGTACAGATACATACGTTCATACAGATGGCCCTACACATGTCCGTACAGATACACACGTTCGTACAGATGGTCCTACACATGTCCGTACAGATACATACGTTCATACAGATGGCCCTACACATGTCCGTACAGATACACACTATCATACAGATGGCCCTACACATGTCCGTACTGATACATACGTTCATACAGATGGTCCTACACATGTCCGTACAGATACATACGTTCATACAGATGGCCCTACACATGCCCGTACAGAGACATACGTTCATACAGATGGCCCTACACATGTCCGTACAGATAAATACGATCGTACAGATGGCACTACACATGTCCGTACAGATACATATGGTCATACAGATGGCCCTACACATGTCCGTACAGATACATACGTTCATACAGATGGTCCTACACATGTCCGTACAGATACATACGTTCATACAGATGGTCCTACACATGTCCGTAAAGTTACATACGTTCATACAGATGGCACTACTCATGTCCGTACAGATACATACGTTCATACAGATGGCCCTACACATGTCCATACAGATACATACGTTTATACAGATGGTCCTACACATGTCCGTACAGATACATACGTTCATACAGATGGCCCTACACATGTCCGTACAGATACATACGTCCATACAGATGGCCCTACACATGCCCGTACAGATACATACGTTCATACAGATGGCTCTCCACACGTCCGTACAGATACATACGTTCATACAGATGGCCCTACACATGCCCGTACAGATACATACGTTCATACAGATGGAACTACACATGTCCGTACAGATACATACGTTCATACAGATGGCCCTACACATGCCCGTACAGATACATACGTTCATACAGATGGTCCTACACATGTCCGTACAGATACATACGTTCATACAGATGGCCCTACAGATGTCCGTACAGATACATACGTACATACAGATGGCCCTGCACATGTCCCTACAGTACATACGGTAATACAGATGGCCATACACATGTCCGTTCAGATACATACGTTCGTACAGATGGCCCAACACATGTCCGTACAGATACATACGTTCATACAGATGGCCCTACACATGTCCGTACAGATACATACGTTCATACAGATGGCCCTACACATGTCCGTACAGATACATACATTCATACAGATGGCCCTACACATGTCCGTACAGATACATACGTTCATACAGATGGCCCTACACATGTCCGTACAGATACATACGTTCATACAGATGGTCCTACACATGTCCGTACAGATACATACGTTCATACAGATGGCCCTACACATGTCCGTACAGATACATACGTTCATACAGATGGCCCTACACATGCCCGTACAGATACATACGTTCATACAGATGGCACTACACATGTCCGTACAGATACATACGTTCATACAGATGGCACTACACATGTCCGTACAGACACATAAGTTAATACAGCTGGTCCTACACATGTCCGTACAGATACATACGTTCATACAGATGGCCCTACACATGTCCGTACAGATACATACGTCCATACAGCTGGTCCTACACTTGTCCGTACAGATACATACGTTCATACAGATTGCCCTACACATGCCCGTACAGATACACACGTTCATACAGCTGGTCCTACACATGTCCGAACAGATACATACGTTCATACAGATGGCCCTACACATGCCCGTACAGATACATACGTTCATACAGATGGCTCTACACATGCCCGTACAAACACATACGTTCATACAGCTGGCCATACACATGCCCGTACAGATACACACGTTCATACAGCTGGCCCTACACATGTCCGTACAGATACATACGTTCATACAGATGGCCCTACACATGTCCGTACAGATACATACGTTCATATAGCTGGCCCTACACATGCCGGTACAGATACACACGTTCATACAGCTGGTCCTACACATGTCCGTAAAGATACATACGTTCATACAGATGGCCCTACACATGTCCCTACAGATACATACGTTCATACAGCTGGTCCTACACATGTCCGTACAGATACATACGTTCATACAGATGGCCCTACACATGTCCGTACAGATACATACGTTCATACAGATAGCCCTACACATGTCCGTACAGATATATACGTTCATACAGATGGTCTTACACATGCCCGTACAGATACATACGTTCATACAGATGGCCCTACACATGTCCGTACAGATAACTACGTTCATACAGCTGGCCCTACACATGCCCGTACAGATACACACGATCATACAGCAGGCCCTACACATGCCCGTGCAGATACATACGTTCATACAGATGGCCCTACACATGTCCGTACAGATAACTACGTTCATACAGCTGGCCCTACACATGCCCGTACAGATACACACGTTCATACAGCAGGCCCTACACATGCCCGTACAGATACATACGTTCATACAGATGGCCCTACACATGTCCGTACAGATATCTACGTTCATACAGCTGGCCCTACACATGCCCGTACAGATACACACGTTCATACAGCAGGCCCTACACATGTCCGTACAGATACATACGTTCATACAGATGGCCCTACACATGTCCGTACAGATAACTACGTTCATACAGCTGGCCCTACACATGCCCGTACAGATACACACGTTCATACAGCAGGCCCTACACATGCCCGTACAGATACATACGTTCATACAGATGGTACTACACATGTCCGTACAGATAACTACGTTCATACAGCTGGCCCTACACATGCCCGTACAGATACACACGATCATACAGCAGGCCCTACACATGCCCGTGCAGATACATACGTTCATACAGATGGCCTTACACATGTCCGTACAGATAACTACGTTCATACAGCTGGCCCTACACATGCCCGTACAGATACACACGTTCATACAGCAGGCCCTACACATGCCCGTACAGATACATACGTTCATACAGATGGCCCTACACATGTCCGTACAGATATCTACGTCCATACAGCTGGCCCTACACATGCCCGTACAGATACACACGTTCATACAGCAGGCACTACACATGCCCGTACAGATACATACGTGCATACAGATGGCCCTACACATGTCCGTACAGATACATACGTTCACACAGATGGCCCTACACATGTCCGTACAGATACACACGTTCATACAGATGGCCCTAAACATGTCCGTACAGATAAATACGTTCATACAGATGGCCCTACACATGTCCGTACAGTTACACGCGTTCATACAGATGGCCCTACACATAACCGTACAGATACATACGTTCATACAGATGGCCCTACAGATGTCCGTACAGATACATACGTTCATACAGATGGCCCTACACATGTCCGTACAGATACACACGTTCGTACAGATGGTCCTACACATGTCCGTACAGATACATACGTTCATACAGATGGCCCTACACATGTCCGTACAGATACACACTATCATACAGATGGCCCTACACATGTCCGTACTGATACATACGTTCATACAGATGGTCCTACACATGTCCGTACAGATACATACGTTCATACAGATGGCCCTACACATGCCCGTACAGAGACATACGTTCATACAGATGGCCCTACACATGTCCGTACAGATACATACGTTCATACAGATGGTCCTACACATGTCCGTAAAGTTACATACGTTCATACAGATGGCACTACTCATGTCCGTACAGATACATACGTTCATACAGATGGCCCTACACATGTCCGTACAGATACATACGTTCATACAGATGGTCCTACACATGTCCGTACAGATACATACGTTCATACAGATGGCCCTACACATGTCCGTACAGATACATACGTCCATACAGATGGCCCTACACATGCCCGTACAGATACATACGTTCATACAGATGGCTCTCCACACGTCCGTACAGATACATACGTTCATACAGATGGCCCTACACATGCCCGTACAGATACATACGTTCATACAGATGGAACTACACATGTCCGTACAGATACATACGTTCATACAGATGGCCCTACACATGCCCGTACAGATACATACGTTCATACAGATGGTCCTACACATGTCCGTACAGATACATACGTTCATACAGATGGCCCTACAGATGTCCGTACAGATACATACGTACATACAGATGGCCCTGCACATGTCCCTACAGTACATACGGTAATACAGATGGCCATACACATGTCCGTTCAGATACATACGTTCGTACAGATGGCCCAACACATGTCCGTACAGATACATACGTTCATACAGATGGCCCTACACATGTCCGTACAGATACATACGTTCATACAGATGGCCCTACACATGTCCGTACAGATACATACATTCATACAGATGGCCCTACACATGTCCGTACAGATACATACGTTCATACAGATGGCCCTACACATGTCCGTACAGATACATACGTTCATACAGATGGTCCTACACATGTCCGTACAGATACATACGTTCATACAGATGGCCCTACACATGTCCGTACAGATACATACGTTCATACAGATGGCCCTACACATGCCCGTACAGATACATACGTTCATACAGATGGCACTACACATGTCCGTACAGATACATACGTTCATACAGATGGCACTACACATGTCCGTACAGACACATAAGTTAATACAGCTGGTCCTACACATGTCCGTACAGATACATACGTTCATACAGATGGCCCTACACATGTCCGTACAGATACATACGTCCATACAGCTGGTCCTACACTTGTCCGTACAGATACATACGTTCATACAGATTGCCCTACAAATGTCCGTACAGATACATACGTTCATACAAATGGGCCTACACATGTCCGTACAGATACATACGTTCATACAGCTGGTCCTACTCATGTCCGTACAGATACATACGTTCATACAGATGGCCCTACACATATCCGTACAGATACATACGTTCATACAGATGGCCCTACACATGTCCGTACAGATACACACGTTCATACAGCTGGTCCTACACATGTCCGTACAGATACACACGTTCATACAGCTGGTTCTACACATGTCCGTACAGATACTCACGTTCATACGGATGGCCCTACACATGTCCGTACAGATACACACGATCATTCGGCTGGTCCTACACATGTCCGTACAGATACATACGTTCATACAGCTGGTCCTACACATGCCCGTACAGATACACACGTTCATACAGCTGGTCCTACACATGTCCGAACAGATACATACGTTCATACAGATGGCCCTACACATGCCCGTACAGATACATACGTTCATACAGATGGCTCTACACATGCCCGTACAAACACATACGTTCATACAGCTGGCCCTACACATGCCCGTACAGATACATACGTTCATACAGATGGCTCTCCACACGTCCGTACAGATACATACGTTCATACAGATGGCCCTACAAATGTCCGTACAGATACATACGTTCATACAAATGGGCCTACACATGTCCGTACAGATACATACGTTCATACAGCTGGTCCTACTCATGTCCGTACAGATACATACGTTCATACAGATGGCCCTACACATATCCGTACAGATACATACGTTCATACAGATGGCCCTACACATGTCCGTACAGATACACACGTTCATACAGCTGGTCCTACACATGTCCGTACAGATACACACGTTCATACAGCTGGTTCTACACATGTCCGTACAGATACTCACGTTCATACGGATGGCCCTACACATGTCCGTACAGATACACACGATCATTCGGCTGGTCCTACACATGTCCGTACAGATACATACGTTCATACAGCTGGTCCTACACATGCCCGTACAGATACACACGTTCATACAGCTGGTCCTACACATGTCCGAACAGATACATACGTTCATACAGATGGCCCTACACATGCCCGTACAGATACATACGTTCATACAGATGGCTCTACACATGCCCGTACAAACACATACGTTCATACAGCTGGCCCTACACATGCCCGTACAGATACATACGTTCATACAGATGGCTCTCCACACGTCCGTACAGATACATACGTTCATACAGATGGCCCTACAAATGTCCGTACAGATACATACGTTCATACAAATGGGCCTACACATGTCCGTACAGATACATACGTTCATACAGCTGGTCCTACTCATGTCCGTACAGATACATACGTTCATACAGATGGCCCTACACATATCCGTACAGATACATACGTTCATACAGATGGCCCTACACATGTCCGTACAGATACACACGTTCATACAGCTGGTCCTACACATGTCCGTACAGATACACACGTTCATA
This sequence comes from Prosapia bicincta, assembly GCA_036971475.1. Taxonomy (NCBI): domain Eukaryota; kingdom Metazoa; phylum Arthropoda; class Insecta; order Hemiptera; family Cercopidae; genus Prosapia; species Prosapia bicincta. Next base: position 41,658,231 of record JBAIZL010000006.1, on the reverse strand, counting down.
CAGCTGGTTCTACACATGTCCGTACAGATACTCACGTTCATACGGATGGCCCTACACATGTCCGTACAGATACACACGATCATTCGGCTGGTCCTACACATGTCCGTACAGATACATACGTTCATACAGCTGGTCCTACACATGCCCGTACAGATACACACGTTCATACAGCTGGTCCTACACATGTCCGAACAGATACATACGTTCATACAGATGGCCCTACACATGCCCGTACAGATACATACGTTCATACAGATGGCTCTACACATGCCCGTACAAACACATACGTTCATACAGCTGGCCCTACACATGCCCGTACAGATACATACGTTCATACAGATGGCTCTCCACACGTCCGTACAGATACATACGTTCATACAGATGGCCCTACACATGCCCGTACAGATACATACGTTCATACAGATGGAACTACACATGTCCGTACAGATACATACGTTCATACAGATGGCCCTACACATGCCCGTACAGATACATACGTTCATACAGATGGTCCTACACATGTCCGTACAGATACATACGTTCATACAGATGGCCCTACAGATGTCCGTACAGATACATACGTACATACAGATGGCCCTGCACATGTCCCTACAGTACATACGGTAATACAGATGGCCATACACATGTCCGTTCAGATACATACGTTCGTACAGATGGCCCAACACATGTCCGTACAGATACATACGTTCATACAGATGGCCCTACACATGTCCGTACAGATACATACGTTCATACAGATGGCCCTACACATGTCCGTACAGATACATACATTCATACAGATGGCCCTACACATGTCCGTACAGATACATACGTTCATACAGATGGCCCTACACATGTCCGTACAGATACATACGTTCATACAGATGGTCCTACACATGTCCGTACAGATACATACGTTCATACAGATGGCCCTACACATGTCCGTACAGATACATACGTTCATACAGATGGCCCTACACATGCCCGTACAGATACATACGTTCATACAGATGGCACTACACATGTCCGTACAGATACATACGTTCATACAGATGGCACTACACATGTCCGTACAGACACATAAGTTAATACAGCTGGTCCTACACATGTCCGTACAGATACATACGTTCATACAGATGGCCCTACACATGTCCGTACAGATACATACGTCCATACAGCTGGTCCTACACTTGTCCGTACAGATACATACGTTCATACAGATTGCCCTACAAATGTCCGTACAGATACATACGTTCATACAAATGGGCCTACACATGTCCGTACAGATACATACGTTCATACAGCTGGTCCTACTCATGTCCGTACAGATACATACGTTCATACAGATGGCCCTACACATATCCGTACAGATACATACGTTCATACAGATGGCCCTACACATGTCCGTACAGATACACACGTTCATACAGCTGGTCCTACACATGTCCGTACAGATACACACGTTCATACAGCTGGTTCTACACATGTCCGTACAGATACTCACGTTCATACGGATGGCCCTACACATGTCCGTACAGATACACACGATCATTCGGCTGGTCCTACACATGTCCGTACAGATACATACGTTCATACAGCTGGTCCTACACATGCCCGTACAGATACACACGTTCATACAGCTGGTCCTACACATGTCCGAACAGATACATACGTTCATACAGATGGCCCTACACATGCCCGTACAGATACATACGTTCATACAGATGGCTCTACACATGCCCGTACAAACACATACGTTCATACAGCTGGCCCTACACATGCCCGTACAGATACACACGTTCATACAGCTGGCCCTACACATGTCCGTACAGATACATACGTTCATACAGATGGCCCTACACATGTCCGTACAGATACATACGTTCATATAGCTGGCCCTACACATGCCGGTACAGATACACACGTTCATACAGCTGGTCCTACACATGTCCGTAAAGATACATACGTTCATACAGATGGCCCTACACATGTCCCTACAGATACATACGTTCATACAGCTGGTCCTACACATGTCCGTACAGATACATACGTTCATACAGATGGCCCTACACATGTCCGTACAGATACATACGTTCATACAGATAGCCCTACACATGTCCGTACAGATATATACGTTCATACAGATGGTCTTACACATGCCCGTACAGATACATACGTTCATACAGATGGCCCTACACATGTCCGTACAGATAACTACGTTCATACAGCTGGCCCTACACATGCCCGTACAGATACACACGATCATACAGCAGGCCCTACACATGCCCGTGCAGATACATACGTTCATACAGCTGGTCCTACACATGCCCGTACAGATACACACGTTCATACAGCTGGTCCTACACATGTCCGAACAGATACATACGTTCATACAGATGGCCCTACACATGCCCGTACAGATACATACGTTCATACAGATGGCTCTACACATGCCCGTACAAACACATACGTTCATACAGCTGGCCCTACACATGCCCGTACAGATACATACGTTCATACAGATGGCTCTCCACACGTCCGTACAGATACATACGTTCATACAGATGGAACTACACATGTCCGTACAGATACATACGTTCATACAGATGGCCCTACACATGCCCGTACAGATACATACGTTCATACAGATGGTCCTACACATGTCCGTACAGATACATACGTTCATACAGATGGCCCTACAGATGTCCGTACAGATACATACGTACATACAGATGGCCCTGCACATGTCCCTACAGTACATACGGTAATACAGATGGCCATACACATGTCCGTTCAGATACATACGTTCGTACAGATGGCCCAACACATGTCCGTACAGATACATACGTTCATACAGATGGCCCTACACATGTCCGTACAGATACATACGTTCATACAGATGGCCCTACACATGTCCGTACAGATACATACGTTCATACAGATGGCCCTACACATGTCCGTACAGATAACTACGTTCATACAGCTGGCCCTACACATGCCCGTACAGATACACACGATCATACAGCAGGCCCTACACATGCCCGTGCAGATACATACGTTCATACAGCTGGTCCTACACATGCCCGTACAGATACACACGTTCATACAGCTGGTCCTACACATGTCCGAACAGATACATACGTTCATACAGATGGCCCTACACATGCCCGTACAGATACATACGTTCATACAGATGGCTCTACACATGCCCGTACAAACACATACGTTCATACAGCTGGCCCTACACATGCCCGTACAGATACATACGTTCATACAGATGGCTCTCCACACGTCCGTACAGATACATACGTTCATACAGATGGAACTACACATGTCCGTACAGATACATACGTTCATACAGATGGCCCTACACATGCCCGTACAGATACATACGTTCATACAGATGGTCCTACACATGTCCGTACAGATACATACGTTCATACAGATGGCCCTACAGATGTCCGTACAGATACATACGTACATACAGATGGCCCTGCACATGTCCCTACAGTACATACGGTAATACAGATGGCCATACACATGTCCGTTCAGATACATACGTTCGTACAGATGGCCCAACACATGTCCGTACAGATACATACGTTCATACAGATGGCCCTACACATGTCCGTACAGATACATACGTTCATACAGATGGCCCTACACATGTCCGTACAGATACATACATTCATACAGATGGCCCTACACATGTCCGTACAGATACATACGTTCATACAGATGGCCCTACACATGTCCGTACAGATACATACGTTCATACAGATGGTCCTACACATGTCCGTACAGATACATACGTTCATACAGATGGCCCTACACATGTCCGTACAGATACATACGTTCATACAGATGGCCCTACACATGCCCGTACAGATACATACGTTCATACAGATGGCACTACACATGTCCGTACAGATACATACGTTCATACAGATGGCACTACACATGTCCGTACAGACACATAAGTTAATACAGCTGGTCCTACACATGTCCGTACAGATACATACGTTCATACAGATGGCCCTACACATGTCCGTACAGATACATACGTCCATACAGCTGGTCCTACACTTGTCCGTACAGATACATACGTTCATACAGATTGCCCTACAAATGTCCGTACAGATACATACGTTCATACAAATGGGCCTACACATGTCCGTACAGATACATACGTTCATACAGCTGGTCCTACTCATGTCCGTACAGATACATACGTTCATACAGATGGCCCTACACATATCCGTACAGATACATACGTTCATACAGATGGCCCTACACATGTCCGTACAGATACACACGTTCATACAGCTGGTCCTACACATGTCCGTACAGATACACACGTTCATACAGCTGGTTCTACACATGTCCGTACAGATACTCACGTTCATACGGATGGCCCTACACATGTCCGTACAGATACACACGATCATTCGGCTGGTCCTACACATGTCCGTACAGATACATACGTTCATACAGCTGGTCCTACACATGCCCGTACAGATACACACGTTCATACAGCTGGTCCTACACATGTCCGAACAGATACATACGTTCATACAGATGGCCCTACACATGCCCGTACAGATACATACGTTCATACAGATGGCTCTACACATGCCCGTACAAACACATACGTTCATACAGCTGGCCCTACACATGCCCGTACAGATACACACGTTCATACAGCTGGCCCTACACATGTCCGTACAGATACATACGTTCATACAGATGGCCCTACACATGTCCGTACAGATACATACGTTCATATAGCTGGCCCTACACATGCCGGTACAGATACACACGTTCATACAGCTGGTCCTACACATGTCCGTAAAGATACATACGTTCATACAGATGGCCCTACACATGTCCCTACAGATACATACGTTCATACAGCTGGTCCTACACATGTCCGTACAGATACATACGTTCATACAGATGGCCCTACACATGTCCGTACAGATACATACGTTCATACAGATAGCCCTACACATGTCCGTACAGATATATACGTTCATACAGATGGTCTTACACATGCCCGTACAGATACATACGTTCATACAGATGGCCCTACACATGTCCGTACAGATAACTACGTTCATACAGCTGGCCCTACACATGCCCGTACAGATACACACGATCATACAGCAGGCCCTACACATGCCCGTGCAGATACATACGTTCATACAGATGGCCCTACACATGTCCGTACAGATAACTACGTTCATACAGCTGGCCCTACACATGCCCGTACAGATACACACGTTCATACAGCAGGCCCTACACATGCCCGTACAGATACATACGTTCATACAGATGGCCCTACACATGTCCGTACAGATATCTACGTTCATACAGCTGGCCCTACACATGCCCGTACAGATACACACGTTCATACAGCAGGCCCTACACATGTCCGTACAGATACATACGTTCATACAGATGGCCCTACCCATGTCCGTACAGATAACTACGTTCATACAGCTGGCCCTACACATGCCCGTACAGATACACACGTTCATACAGCAGGCCCTACACATGCCCGTACAGATACATACGTTCATACAGATGGTACTACACATGTCCGTACAGATAACTACGTTCATACAGCTGGCCCTACACATGCCCGTACAGATACACACGATCATACAGCAGGCCCTACACATGCCCGTGCAGATACATACGTTCATACAGATGGCCCTACACATGTCCGTACAGATAACTACGTTCATACAGCTGGCCCTACACATGCCCGTACAGATACACACGTTCATACAGCAGGCACTACACATGCCCGTACAGATACATATGTTCATACAGATGGCCCTACACATGTCCGTACAGATACATACGTTCACACAGATGGCCCTACACATGTCCGTACAGATACACACGTTCATACAGATGGCCCTAAACATGTCCGTACAGATAAATACGTTCATACAGATGGCCCTACACATGTCCGTACAGTTACACGCGTTCATACAGATGGCCCTACACATAACCGTACAGATACATACGTTCATACAGATGGCCCTACACATGTCCGTACAGATACATACGTTCATACAGATGGCCCTACACATGTCCGTACAGATACACACGTTCGTACAGATGGTCCTACACATGTCCGTACAGATACATACGTTCATACAGATGGTCCTACACATGTCCGTACAGATACATACGTTCATACAGATGGCCCTACACATGCCGGTTCAGAGACATACGTTCATACAGATGGCCCTACACATGTCCGTACAGATAAATACGATCGTTCAGATGGCACTACACATGTCCGTACAGATACATATGGTCATACAGATGGCCCTACACATGTCCGTACAGATACATACGTTCATACAGATGGTCCTACACATGTCCGTACAGATACATACGTTCATACAGATGGTCCTACACATGTCCGTAAAGTTACATACGTTCATACAGATGGCACTACTCATGTCCGTACAGATACATACGTTCATACAGATGGCCCTACACATGTCCGTACAGATACATACGTTCATACAGATGGCCCTACACATGTCCGTACAGATACATACATTCATACAGATGGCCCTACACATGTCCGTACAGATACATACGTTCATACAGATGGCCCTACACATGTCCGTACAGATACATACGTTCATACAGATGGTCCTACACATGTCCGTACAGATACATACGTTCATACAGATGGCCCTACACATGTCCGTACAGATACATACGTTCATACAGATGGCCCTACACATGCCCGTACAGATACATACGTTCATACAGATGGCACTACACATGTCCGTACAGATACATACGTTCATACAGATGGCACTACACATGTCCGTACAGACACATAAGTTAATACAGCTGGTCCTACACATGTCCGTACAGATACATACGTTCATACAGATGGCCCTACACATGTCCGTACAGATACATACGTCCATACAGCTGGTCCTACACTTGTCCGTACAGATACATACGTTCATACAGATTGCCCTACAAATGTCCGTACAAATACATACGTTCATACAAATGGGCCTACACATGTCCGTACAGATACATACGTTCATACAGCTGGTCCTACTCATGTCCGTACAGATACATACGTTCATACAGATGGCCCTACACATATCCGTACAGATACATACGTTCATACAGATGGCCCTACACATGTCCGTACAGATACACACGTTCATACAGCTGGTCCTACACATGTCCGTACAGATACACACGTTCATACAGCTGGTTCTACACATGTCCGTACAGATACTCACGTTCATACGGATGGCCCTACACATGTCCGTACAGATACACACGATCATTCGGCTGGTCCTACACATGTCCGTACAGATACATACGTTCATACAGCTGGTCCTACACATGCCCGTACAGATACACACGTTCATACAGCTGGTCCTACACATGTCCGAACAGATACATACGTTCATACAGATGGCCCTACACATGCCCGTACAGATACATACGTTCATACAGATGGCTCTACACATGCCCGTACAAACACATACGTTCATACAGCTGGCCCTACACATGCCCGTACAGATACACACGTTCATACAGCTGGCCCTACACATGTCCGTACAGATACATACGTTCATACAGATGGCCCTACACATGTCCGTACAGATACATACGTTCATATAGCTGGCCCTACACATGCCGGTACAGATACACACGTTCATACAGCTGGTCCTACACATTTCCGTAAAGATACATACGTTCATACAGATGGCCCTACACATGTCCCTACAGATACATACGTTCATACGGCTGGTCCTACACATGTCCGTACAGATACATACGTTCATACAGATGGCCCTACACATGTCCGTACAGATACATACGTTCATACAGATAGCCCTACACATGTCCGTACAGATATATACGTTCATACAGATGGTCTTACACATGCCCGTACAGATACATACGTTCATACAGATGGCCCTACACATGTCCGTACAGATAACTACGTTCATACAGCTGGCCCTACACATGCCCGTACAGATACACACGATCATACAGCAGGCCCTACACATGCCCGTGCAGATACATACGTTCATACAGATGGCCCTACACATGTCCGTACAGATAACTACGTTCATACAGCTGGCCCTACACATGCCCGTACAGATACACACGTTCATACAGCAGGCCCTACACATGCCCGTACAGATACATACGTTTATACAGATGGCCCTACACATGTCCGTACAGATATCTACGTTCATACAGCTGGCCCTACACATGCCCGTACAGATACACACGTTCATACAGCAGGCCCTACACATGTCCGTACAGATACATACGTTCATACAGATGGCCCTACCCATGTCCGTACAGATAACTACGTTCATACAGCTGGCCCTACACATGCCCGTACAGATACACACGTTCATACAGCAGGCCCTACACATGCCCGTACAGATACATACGTTCATACAGATGATACTACACATGTCCGTACAGATAACTACGTTCATACAGCTGGCCCTACACATGCCCGTACAGATACACACGATCATACAGCAGGCCCTACACATGCCCGTGCAGATACATACGTTCATACAGATGGCCCTACACATGTCCGTACAGATAACTACGTTCATACAGCTGGCCCTACACATGCCCGTACAGATACACACGTTCATACAGCAGGCACTACACATGCCCGTACAGATACATATGTTCATACAGATGGCCCTACACATGTCCGTACAGATACATACGTTCACACAGATGGCCCTACACATGTCCGTACAGATACACACGTTCATACAGATGGCCCTAAACATGTCCGTACAGATAAATACGTTCATACAGATGGCCCTACACATGTCCGTACAGTTACACGCGTTCATACAGATGGCCCTACACATAACCGTACAGATACATACGTTCATACAGATGGCCCTACACATGTCCGTACAGATACATACGTTCATACAGATGGCCCTACACATGTCCGTACAGATACACACGTTCGTACAGATGGTCCTACACATGTCCGTACAGATACATACGTTCATACAGATGGCCCTACACATGCCGGTTCAGAGACATACGTTCATACAGATGGCCCTACACATGTCCGTACAGATAAATACGATCGTACAGATGGCACTACACATGTCCGTACAGATACATATGGTCATACAGATGGCCCTACACATGTCCGTACAGATACATACGTTCATACAGATGGTCCTACACATGTCCGTACAGATACATACGTTCATACAGATGGTCCTACACATGTCCGTAAAGTTACATACGTTCATACAGATGGCACTACTCATGTCCGTACAGATACATACGTTCATACAGATGGCCCTACACATGTCCGTACAGATACATACGTTCATACAGATGGCCCTACACATGTCCGTACAGATACATACGTCCATACAGATGGCCCTACACATGCCCGTACAGATACATACGTTCATACAGATGGCTCTCCACACGTCCGTACAGATACATACGTTCATACAGATGGCCCTACACATGCCCGTACAAATACATACGTTCATACAGATGGAACTACACATGTCCGTACAGATACATACGTTCATACAGATGGCCCTACACATGCCCGTACAGATACATACGTTCATACAGATGGTCCTACACATGTCCGTACAGATACATACGTTCATACAGATGGCCCTACAGATGTCCGTACAGATACATACGTACATACAGATGGCCCTACACATGCCCGTACAGATACATACGTTCATACAGATGGCCCTACAAATGTCCGTAAGGATACATACGTTCATGCAGATGGCCCTACACATGCCCGTACAGATACATACGTTCATACAGATGGCCCTACACATGTCCGTACAGATACATACGTTCATACAGATAGCCCTACACATACCCGTACAGATACATACGTTCATACAGATGGCCCTACACATGCCCGTACAGATACATGCGTTCATACAGATGGCCCTACACATGTCCGTACACATACATACGTTCATACAGATGGCTCTACACATGTCCGTAAAGATACATTCGTTCATACAGATGGCCCTACACATGCCCGTACAGATACATACGTTCATACAGATGGCCCTACACATGCCCGTACAGATACATACATTCATACAGATGGTCCTACACATGCCCGTACAGATACATACTTTCATACAGATGGCCCTACACATGCCCGTACAGATACATACGTTCATACAGATGGCACTACACATGCCCGTTCAGATACATACGTTCATACAGATGGTTCTACACATGCCCGTACAGATACATACGTACATACAGATGGCACTACACATGTCCGTACAGATACATACGTTCATACAGATGGTCCTACACATGCCCGTACAGATACATACGTACATACAGATGGTCCTACACATGCCCGTACAGATACATACGTTCATACAGATGACCCTACACATGCCCGTACAGATACATACGTTCATACAGATGGCCCTACTCATGCCCGTACAGATACATACCTTCATACAGATTACCCTACACATGCACGTACAGATACATACGTTCATACAGATGGGCCTACACATGCCCGTACAGATACATACGTTCATACAGATGGCACTACACATGTCCGTACAGATACATACGTTCACACAGATGGCCCTACACATGTCAGTACAGATACACACGTTCATACAGATGGCCCTAAACATGTCCGTACAGATACATACGTTCATACAGATGGCCCTACACATGTCCGTACAGATACATACGTTCATACAGATGGCCCTACACATGTCCGTACATATACACACGTTCATACAGATGGCCCTACACATGTCCGTACAGATACATACGTTCGTACAGATGGCGCTACATATGTCCGTACAGATACATACGTTCATACAGATGGCCATACACATGTCCGTACAGATACATACGTTCATACAGATGGTCCTACACATGTCCGTACAGATACATACGTTCATACAGATGGCCCTACACATGTCCGTACAGTACATACGTTCATACAGATGGCCCTACACATGCCCGTACAGATACAAACGTTCATACATATGGTTCTACACATGTCCGTACAGATACACACGTTCATACAGATGATCCTACACATGTCCGTACAGATACATACGTTCATACAGATGGCCCTATACATGTCCGTACAGATACATACGTTCATACAGATGGCCCTACACATGTCCGTACAGATACATACGTTCATACAGATGGCCCTACACATGTCCGTACAGATACATACGTTCATACAGATGGCCCTACACATGTCCGTACAGATACATACGTTCATACAGATGGCCCTACACATGTCCGTACAGATACACACGTTCATACAGATTGCCCTACACATGTCCGTACAGATACATACGTTCATACAGATGGCCCTACACATGTCCGTACAGATACATACGTTCATACAGATGGCCCTACACATGTCCGTACAGATATATACGTTCATACAGATGGTCCTACACATGCCCGTACAGATACACACGTTCATACAGCAGGCCCTACACATGCCCGTACAGATACATACGTTCATACAGATGGCCCTACACATGTCCGTACAGATAACTACGTTCATACAGCTGGCCCTACACATGCCCGTACAGATACACACGTTCATACAGCAGGCCCTACACATGCCCGTACAGATACATACGTTCATACAGATGGCCCTACACATGTCCGTACAGATAACTACGTTCATACAGCTGGCCCTACACATGCCCGTACAGATACACACGATCATATAGCAGGCCCTACACATGCCCGTGCAGATACATACGTTCATACAGATGGCCCTACACATGTCCGTACAGATAACTACGTTCATACAGCTGGCCCTACACATGCCCGTACAGATACACACGTTCATACAGCAGGCCCTACACATGCCCGTACAGATACATACGTTCATACAGATGGCCCTACACATGTCCGTACAGATATCTACGTTCATACAGCTGGCCCTACACATGCCCGTACAGATACACACGTTCATACAGCAGGCCCTACACATGTCCGTACAGATACATACGTTCATACAGATGGCCCTACTCATGTCCGTACAGATACATACGTTCATACAGATGGCCCTACACATGTCCGTACAGATACACACGTTCATACAGATGGTCCTACACATGTCCGTACAGATACATACGTTCATACAGATGGTCCTACACATGTCCGTACAAATACATACGTTCATACAGCTGGTCCTACACATGTCCGTACAGATACATACGTTCATACAGATGGCCCTACACATGTCCGTACAGATACATACGTTCATACAGATGGCCCTACACATGTCCGTACAGATACATACGTTCATACAGATGGCACTACACATGTCCGTACAGATACATATGTTCATACAGATGGCCCTACACATGTCCGTACAGATACATACGTTCATACAGATGACCCTACACATGTCCGTACAGATACATACGTTCATACAGATGGCTCTACACATGTCCGTACAGATACATACGTTCATACAGATGGCACTACACATGTCCCTACAGTACATACGGTAATACAGATGGCCATACACATGTCCGTTCAGATACATACGTTCGTACAGATGGCCCAACACATGTCCGTACAGATACATACGTTCATACAGATGGCCCTACACATGTCCGTACAGATACATACGTTCATACAGATGGCCCTACACATGTCCGTACAGATACATACATTCATACAGATGGCCCTACACATGTCCGTACAGATACATACGTTCATACAGATGGCCCTACACATGTCCGTACAGATACATACGTTCATACAGATGGTCCTACACATGTCCGTACAGATACATACGTTCATACAGATGGCCCTACACATGTCCGTACAGATACATACGTTCATACAGATGGCCCTACACATGCCCGTACAGATACACACGTTCGTACAGATGGTCCTACACATGTCCGTACAGATACATACGTTCATACAGATGGTCCTACACATGTCCGTACAGATACATACGTTCATACAGATGGCCCTACACATGCCGGTTCAGAGACATACGTTCATACAGATGGCCCTACACATGTCCGTACAGATAAATACGATCGTACAGATGGCACTACACATGTCCGTACAGATACATATGGTCATACAGATGGCCCTACACATGTCCGTACAGATACATACGTTCATACAGATGGTCCTACACATGTCCGTACAGATACATACGTTCATACAGATGGTCCTACACATGTCCGTAAAGTTACATACGTTCATACAGATGGCACTACTCATGTCCGTACAGATACATACGTTCATACAGATGGCCCTACACATGTCCGTACAGATACATACGTTCATACAGATGGCCCTACACATGTCCGTACAGATACATACATTCATACAGATGGCCCTACACATGTCCGTACAGATACATACGTTCATACAGATGGCCCTACACATGTCCGTACAGATACATACGTTCATACAGATGGTCCTACACATGTCCGTACAGATACATACGTTCATACAGATGGCCCTACACATGTCCGTACAGATACATACGTTCATACAGATGGCCCTACACATGCCCGTACAGATACATACGTTCATACAGATGGCACTACACATGTCCGTACAGATACATACGTTCATACAGATGGCACTACACATGTCCGTACAGACACATAAGTTAATACAGCTGGTCCTACACATGTCCGTACAGATACATACGTTCATACAGATGGCCCTACACATGTCCGTACAGATACATACGTCCATACAGCTGGTCCTACACTTGTCCGTACAGATACATACGTTCATACAGATTGCCCTACAAATGTCCGTACAGATACATACGTTCATACAAATGGGCCTACACATGTCCGTACAGATACATACGTTCATACAGCTGGTCCTACTCATGTCCGTACAGATACATACGTTCATACAGATGGCCCTACACATATCCGTACAGATACATACGTTCATACAGATGGCCCTACACATGTCCGTACAGATACACACGTTCATACAGCTGGTCCTACACATGTCCGTACAGATACACACGTTCATACAGCTGGTTCTACACATGTCCGTACAGATACTCACGTTCATACGGATGGCCCTACACATGTCCGTACAGATACACACGATCATTCGGCTGGTCCTACACATGTCCGTACAGATACATACGTTCATACAGCTGGTCCTACACATGCCCGTACAGATACACACGTTCATACAGCTGGTCCTACACATGTCCGAACAGATACATACGTTCATACAGATGGCCCTACACATGCCCGTACAGATACATACGTTCATACAGATGGCTCTACACATGCCCGTACAAACACATACGTTCATACAGCTGGCCCTACACATGCCCGTACAGATACACACGTTCATACAGCTGGCCCTACACATGTCCGTACAGATACATACGTTCATACAGATGGCCCTACACATGTCCGTACAGATACATACGTTCATATAGCTGGCCCTACACATGCCGGTACAGATACACACGTTCATACAGCTGGTCCTACACATGTCCGTAAAGATACATACGTTCATACAGATGGCCCTACACATGTCCCTACAGATACATACGTTCATACAGCTGGTCCTACACATGTCCGTACAGATACATACGTTCATACAGATGGCCCTACACATGTCCGTACAGATACATACGTTCATACAGATAGCCCTACACATGTCCGTACAGATATATACGTTCATACAGATGGTCTTACACATGCCCGTACAGATACATACGTTCATACAGATGGCCCTACACATGTCCGTACAGATAACTACGTTCATACAGCTGGCCCTACACATGCCCGTACAGATACACACGATCATACAGCAGGCCCTACACATGCCCGTGCAGATACATACGTTCATACAGATGGCCCTACACATGTCCGTACATATAACTACGTTCATACAGCTGGCCCTACACATGCCCGTACAGATACACACGTTCATACAGCAGGCCCTACACATGCCCGTACAGATACATACGTTCATTCAGATGGCCCTACACATGTCCGTACAGATATCTACGTTCATACAGCTGGCCCTACACATGCCCGTACAGATACACACGTTCATACAGCAGGCCCTACACATGTCCGTACAGATACATACGTTCATACAGATGGCCCTACCCATGTCCGTACAGATAACTACGTTCATACAGCTGGCCCTACACATGCCCGTACAGATACACACGTTCATACAGCAGGCCCTACACATGCCCGTACAGATACATACGTTCATACAGATGGTACTACACATGTCCGTACAGATAACTACGTTCATACAGCTGGCCCTACACATGCCCGTACAGATACACACGATCATACAGCAGGCCCTACACATGCCCGTGCAGATACATACGTTCATACAGATGGCCCTACACATGTCCGTACAGATAACTACGTTCATACAGCTGGCCCTACACATGCCCGTACAGATACACACGTTCATACAGCAGGCACTACACATGCCCGTACAGATACATATGTTCATACAGATGGCCCTACACATGTCCGTACAGATACATACGTTCACACAGATGGCCCTACACATGTCCGTACAGATACACACGTTCATACAGATGGCCCTAAACATGTCCGTACAGATAAATACGTTCATACAGATGGCCCTACACATGTCCGTACAGTTACACGCGTTCATACAGATGGCCCTACACATAACCGTACAGATACATACGTTCATACAGATGGCCCTACACATGTCCGTACAGATACATACGTTCATACAGATGGCCCTACACATGTCGGTACAGATACACACGTTCGTACAGATGGTCCTACACATGTCCGTACAGATACATACGTTCATACAGATGGCCCTACACATGCCGGTTCAGAGACATACGTTCATACAGATGGCCCTACACATGTCCGTACAGATAAATACGATCGTACAGATGGCACTACACATGTCCGTACAGATACATATGGTCATACAGATGGCCCTACACATGTCCGTACAGATACATACGTTCATACAGATGGTCCTACACATGTCCGTACAGATACATACGTTCATACAGATGGTCCTACACATGTCCGTAAAGTTACATACGTTCATACAGATGGCACTACTCATGTCCGTACAGATACATACGTTCATACAGATGGCCCTACCCATGTCCGTACAGATACATACGTTCATACAGATGGCCCTACACATGTCCGTACAGATACATACGTTCATACAGATGGTCCTACACATGTCCGTACAGATACATACGTTCATACAGATGGTCCTACACATGTCCGTAAAGTTACATACGTTCATACAGATGGCACTACTCATGTCCGTACAGATACATACGTTCATACAGATGGCCCTACCCATGTCCGTACAGATACATACGTTCATACAGATGGCCCTACACATGTCCGTACAGATACATACGTTCATACAGATGGCACTACACATGTCCGTACAGATACATACGTTCATACAGATGGCCCTACACATGTCCGTACAGATACATACGTTCATACAGATGGCCCTACACATGTCCGTACAGATACATACGTTCATACAGATGGTCCTACACATGTCCGTAAAGTTACATACGTTCATACAGATGGCACTACACATGTCCGTACAGATACATACGTTCATACAGATGGCCCTACACATGTCCGTACAGATACACACGTTCGTACAGATGGTCCTACACATGTCCGTACAGATACATACGTTCATACAGATGGCCCTACACATGTCCGTACAGATACATACGTTCATACAGATGGCCCTACACATGTCCGTACAGATACATACGTTCATACAGATGGCCCTACACATGTCCGTACAGATACACACGTTCATACAGATGGTCCTACACATGTCCGTACAGATACATACGTTCATACAGATGGCCCTACACATGTCCGTACAGATACACACGTTCATACAGATGGCCCTACACATGTCCGTACTGATACATACGTTCATACAGATGGTCCTACACATGTCCGTACAGATACATACGTTCATACAGATGGCCCTACACATGCCCGTACAGAGACATACGTTCATACAGATGGCCCTACACATGTCCGTACAGATAAATACGATCGTACAGATGGCACTACACATGTCCGTACAGATACATACGTTCATACAGATGGTCCTACACATGTCCGTACAGATACATACGTTCATACAGATGGTCCTACACATGTCCGTAAAGTTACATACGTTCATACAGATGGCACTACTCATGTCCGTACAGATACATACGTTCATACAGATGGCCCTACACATGTCCGTACAGATACATACGTTCATACAGATGGTCCTACACATGTCCGTACAGATACATACGTTCATACAGATGGCCCTACACATGTCCGTACAGATACATACGTCCATACAGATGGCCCTACACATGCCCGTACAGATACATACGTTCATACAGATGGCTCTCCACACGTCCGTACAGATACATACGTTCATACAGATGGCCCTACACATGCCCGTACAGATACATACGTTCATACAGATGGAACTACACATGTCCGTACAGATACATACGTTCATACAGATGGCCCTACACATGCCCGTACAGATACATACGTTCATACAGATGGTCCTACACATGTCCGTACAGATACATACGTTCATACAGATGGCCCTACAGATGTCCGTACAGATACATACGTACATACAGATGGCCCTACACATGCCCGTACAGATACATACGTTCATACAGATGGCCCTACAAATGTCCGTAAGGATACATACGTTCATGCAGATGGCCCTACACATGCCCGTACAGATACATACGTTCATACAAATGGCCCTACACATGTCCGTACAGATACATACGTTCATACAGATGGCCCAACACATGCCCGTACAGATACATACGTTCATACAGATGGCCCTACACATGCCCGTACAGATACATGCGTTCATACAGATGGCCCTACACATGTCCGTACAGATACATACGTTCATACAGATGGCTCTACACATGTCCGTACAGATACATTCGTTCATACAGATGGCCCTACACATGCCCGTACAGATACATACGTTCATACAGATGGCCCTACACATGCCCGTACAGATACATACGTTCATACAGATGGTCCTACACATGTCCGTACAGATACATACTTTCATACAGATGGCCCTACACATGCCCGTACAGATACATACGTTCATACAGATGGCACTACACATGCCCGTTCAGATACATACGTTCATACAGAAGGTCCTACACATGCCCGTACAGATACATACGTACATACAGATGGCACTACACATGTCCGTACAGATACATACGTTCATACAGATGGTCCTACACATGCCCGTACAGATACATACGTACATACAGATGGTCCTACACATGCCCGTACAGATACATACGTTCATACAGATGACCCTACACATGCCCGTACAGATACATACGTTCATACAGATGGCCCTACACATGCCCGTACAGATACATACCTTCATACAGATTACCCTACACATGCCCGTACAGATACATACGTTCATACAGATGGCACTACACATGTCCGTACAGATACATACGTTCACACAGATGGCCCTACACATGTCCGTACAGATACACACGTTCATACAGATGGCCCTAAACATGTCCGTACAGATACATACGTTCATACAGATGGCCCTACACATGTCCGTACAGATACATACGTTCATACAGATGGCCCTACACATGTCCGTACATATACACACGTTCATACAGATGGCCTTACACATGTCCGTACAGATACATACGTTCGTACAGATGGCGCTACATATGTCCGTACAGATACATACGTTCATACAGATGGCCATACACATGTCCGTACAGATACATACGTTCATACAGATGGCCCTACACATGTCCGTACAGATACATACGTTCATACAGATGGCCCTACACATGTCCGTACAGATACATACGTTCATACAGATGGCCCTACACATGTCCGTACAGATACATACGTTCATACAGATGGCCCTACACATGTCCGTACAGATACACACGTTCATACAGATTGCCCTACACATGTCCGTACAGATACATACGTTCATACAGATGGCCCTACACATGTCCGTACAGATACATACGTTCATACAGATGGCCCTACACATGTCCGTACAGATATATACGTTCATACAGATGGTCCTACACATGCCCGTACAGATACACACGTTCATACAGCAGGCCCTACACATGCCCGTACAGATACATACGTTCATACAGATGGCCCTACACATGTCCGTACAGATAACTACGTTCATACAGCTGGCCCTACACATGCCCGTACAGATACACACGTTCATACAGCAGGCCCTACACATGCCCGTACAGATACATACGTTCATACAGATGGCCCTACACATTTTCGTACAGATAACTACGTTCATACAGCTGGCCCTACACATGCCCGTACAGATACACACGATCATACAGCAGGCCCTACACATGCCCGTGCAGATATATACGTTCATACAGATGGCCCTACACATGTCCGTACAGATAACTACGTTCATACAGCTGGCCCTACACATGCCCGTACAGATACACACGTTCATACAGCAGGCCCTACACATGCCCGTACAGATACATACGTTCATACAGATGGCCCTACACATGTCCGTACAGATATCTACGTTCATACAGCTGGCCCTACACATGCCCGTACAGATACACACGTTCATACAGCAGGCCCTACACATGTCCGTACAGATACATACGTTCATACAGATGGCCCTACACATGTCCGTACAGATAACTACGTTCATACAGCTGGCCCTACACATGCCCGTACAGATACACACGTTCATACAGCAGGCCCTACACATGCCCGTACAGATACATACGTTCATACAGATGGCCCTACACATGTCCGTACAGATGGCGCTACACATGTCCGTACAGATACACACGTTCGTACAGATGGCCCTACACATGTCCGTACAGTTACACACGTTCATACAGATGGCCCTACACATGTCCGTACAGATACACACGTTCATACAGATGGTCCTACACATGTCCGTACAGATACATACGTTCATACAGATGGCCCTACACATGTCCGTACAGATACACACGTTCATACAGATGGCCCTACACATGTCCGTACTGATACATACGTTCATACAGATGGTCCTACACATGTCCGTACAGATACATACGTTCATACAGATGGCCCTACACATGCCCGTACAGAGACATACGTTCATACAGATGGCCCTACACATGTCCGTACAGATAAATACGTTCGTACAGATGGCACTACACATGTCCGTACAGATACATATGGTCATACAGATGGCCCTACACATGTCCGTACAGATACATACGTTCATACAGATGGTCCTACACATGTCCGTACAGATACATACGTTCATACAGATGGTCCTACACATGTCCGTAAAGTTACATAAGTTCATACAGATGGCACTACTCATGTCCGTACAGATACATACGTTCATACAGATGGCCATACACATGTCTGTACAGATACATACGTTCATACAGATGGTCCTACACATGTCCGTACAGATACATACGTTCATACAGATGGCCCTACACATGTCCGTACAGATACATACGTCCATACAGATGGCCCTACACATGCCCGTACAGATACATACGTTCATACAGATGGCTCTCCACATGTCCGTACAGATACATACGTTCATACAGATGGCCCTACACATGCCCGTACAGATACATACGTTCATACAGATGGAACTACACATGTCCGTACAGATACATACGTTCTTACAGATGGCCCTACACATGCCCGTACAGATACATACATTCATACAGATGGTCCTACACATGTCCGTACAGATACATACGTTCATACAGATGGCCCTACAGATGTCCGTACAGATACATACGTACATACAGATGGCCCTACACATGCCCGTACAGATACATACGTTCATACAGATGGCCCTACAAATGTCCGTAAGGATACATACGTTCATGCAGATGGCCCTACACATGCCCGTACAGATACATACGTTCATACAGATGGCCCTACACATGTCCGTACAGATACATACGTTCATACAGATGGCCCTACACATGCCCGTACAGATACATACGTTCATACAGATGGCCCTACACATGCCCGTACAGATACATGCGTTCATACAGATGGCCCTACACATGTCCGTACAGATACATACGTTCATACAGATGGCTCTACACATGTCCGTACAGATACATACGTTCATACAGATGGCCCTACACATGCCCGTACAGATACATACGATCATACAGATGGCCCTACACATGCCCGTACAGATACATACGTTCATAGAGATGGTCCTACACATGCCCGTACAGATACATACTTTCATACAGATGGCCCTACACATGCCCGTACAGATACATACGTTCATACAGATGGCACTACACATGCCCGTTCAGATACATACGTTCATACAGATGGTCCTACACATTCCCGTATAGATACATACGTACATACAGATGGCACTACACATGTCCGTACAGATACATACGTTCATACAGATGGTCCTACACATGCCCGTACAGATACATACGTACATACAGATGGTGCTACACATGCTCGTACAGATACATACGTTCATACAGATGACCCTACACATGCCCGTACAGATACATACGTTCATACAGATGGCCCTACACATGCCCGTACAGATACATACCTTCATACAGATTACCCTACACATGCCCGTACAGATACATACGTTCATACAGATGGGCCTACACATGCCCGTACAGATACATACGTTCATACAGATGGCACTACACATGTCCGTACAGATACATACGTTCACACAGATGGCCCTACACATGTCCGTACAGATACACACGTTCAAACAGATGGCCCTAAACATGTCCGTACAGATACATACGTTCATACAGATGGCCCTACACATGTCCGTACAGATACATACGTTCATTCAGATGGCCCTACACATGTCCATACATATACACACGTTCATACAGATGGCCCTACACATGTCCGTACAGATACATATGTTCGTACAGATGGCGCTACATATGTCCGTACAGATACATACGTTCATACAGATGGCCCTACACATGTCCGTACAGATACATACGTTCATACAGATGGTCCTACACATGTCCGTACAGATACATACGTTCATACAGATGGCCCTACACATGTCCGTACAGTACATACGTTCATACAAATGGCCCTACACATGCCCGTACAGATACAAACGTTCATACAGATGGTTCTACACATGTCCGTACAGATACACACGTTCATACAGATGGTCCTACACATGTCCGTACAGATACATACGTTCATACAGATGGCCCTATACATGTCCGTACAGATACATACGTTCATACAGATGGCCCTACACATGTCCGTACAGATACATACGTTCATACAGATGGCCCTACACATGTCCGTACAGATACATACGTTCATACAGATGGCCCTACACATGTCCGTACAGATACATACGTTCATACAGATGGAACTACACATGTCCGTACAGATACACACGTTCATACAGCTGTCCTACACATGTCTGTAAAGATACATACGTTCATACAGATGGCCCTACACATGTCCGTACAGATACACACGTTCGTACAGATGGCCCTACACATGTCCGTACAGATACATACGTTCATACAGATGACCCTACACATGTCCGTACTGATACACACGTTCGTACAGATGGCCCTACACATGCCCCTACAGATACATACGTTCATACAGCTGTCCTACACATGTCTGTAAAGATACATACGTTCATACAGATGGCCCTACACATGTCCGCACAGATACACACGTTCGTACAGATGGCCCTACACATGTCCGTACAGATACATACGTTCATACAGATGACCCTACACATGTCCGTACTGATACATACGTTCATACAGATGGCCCTACACATGTCCGTACAGATACATACGTTCATACAGATGGCCCTACACATGTCCGTACAGATACAAACGTTCATACAGATGGCCCTACACATGTCCGTACAGATACACCCGTTCGTACAGATGGCCCTACACATGTCCGTACAGATACACACGTTCATACAGATGGCCCTACACATGTCCGTACAGATACTTACGTTCATACAGATGGCCCTACACATGCCCGTACAGATACATACGTTCATACAAATGGCCCTACACATGTCCGTACAGATACATACGTTCATACAGATGGTCCTACACATGTCCGTACAGATACATACGTTCATACAGATGGCCCTACACATGTCCGTACAAATACATACGTTCATACAGATGGCACTACACATGTCCGTACAGATACATACGTTCATACAGATGGTCCTACACATGTCCGTACAGATACATACGTTCATACAGATGGCCCTACACATGCCCGTACAGATACATACGTTCATACAGATGGTCCTACACATGCCCGTACAGATACATACTTTCATACAGATGGCCCTACACATGCCCGTATAGATACATACGTTCATACAGATGGCACTACACATGCCCGTTCAGATACATACGTCCATACAGAAGGTCCTACACATGCCCGTACAGATACATACGTACATACAGATGGCACTACACATGTCCGTACAGATACATACGTTCATACAGATGGTCCTACACATGCCCGTACAGATACATACGTACATACAGATGGTCCTACACATGCCCGTACAGATACATACGTTCATACAGATGACCCTACACATGCCCGTACAGATACATACGTTCATACAGATGGCCCTACACATGCCCGTACAGATACATACCTTCATACAGATTACCCTACACATGCCCGTACAGATACATACGTTCATACAGATGGCACTACACATGTCCGTACAGATACATACGTTCACACAGATGGCCCTACAAATGTCCGTACAGATACACACGTTCATACAGATGGCCCTAAACATGTCCGTACAGATACATACGTTCATACAGATGGCCCTACACATGTCCGTACAGATACATACGTTCATACAGATGGCCCTACACATGTCCGTACATATACACACGTTCATACAGATGGCCCTACACATGTCCGTACAGATACATACGTTCGTACAGATGGCGCTACATATGTCCGTACAGATACATACGTTCATACAGATGGCCATACACATGTCCGTACAGATACATACGTTCATACAGATGGTCCTACACATGTCCGTACAGATACATACGTTCATACAGATGGCCCTACACATGTCCGTACAGTACATACGTTCATACAGATGGCCCTACACATGCCCGTACAGATACAAACGTTCATACAGATGGTTCTACACATGTCCGTACAGATACACACGTTCATACAGATGGTCCTACACATGTCCGTACAGATACATACGTTCATACAGATGGCCCTATACATGTCCGTACAGATACATACGTTCATACAGATGGCCCTACACATGTCCGTACAGATACATACGTTCATACAGATGGCCCTACACATGTCCGTACAGATACATACGTTCATACAGATGGCCCTACACATGTCCGTACAGATACATACGTTCATACAGATGGCCCTACACATGTCCGTACAGATACACACGTTCATACAGATTGCCCTACACATGTCCGTACAGATACATACGTTCATACAGATGGCCCTACACATGTCCGTACAGATACATACGTTCATACAGATGGCCCTACACATGTCCGTACAGATATATACGTTCATACAGATGGTCCTACACATGCCCGTACAGATACACACGTTCATACAGCAGGCCCTACACATGCCCGTACAGATACATACGTTCATACAGATGGCCCTACACATGTCCGTACAGATAACTACGTTCATACAGCTGGCCCTACACATGCCCGTACAGATACACACGTTCATACAGCAGGCCCTACACATGCCCGTACAGATACATACGTTCATACAGATGGCCCTACACATTTTCGTACAGATAACTACGTTCATACAGCTGGCCCTACACATGCCCGTACAGATACACACGATCATACAGCAGGCCCTACACATGCCCGTGCAGATATATACGTTCATACAGATGGCCCTACACATGTCCGTACAGATAACTACGTTCATACAGCTGGCCCTACACATGCCCGTACAGATACACACGTTCATACAGCAGGCCCTACACATGCCCGTACAGATACATACGTTCATACAGATGGCCCTACACATGTCCGTACAGATATCTACGTTCATACAGCTGGCCCTACACATGCCCGTACAGATACACTCGTTCATACAGCAGGCCCTACACATGTCCGTACAGATACATACGTTCATACAGATGGCCCTACACATGTCCGTACAGATAACTACGTTCATACAGCTGGCCCTACACATGCCCGTACAGATACACACGTTCATACAGCAGGCCCTACACATGCCCGTACAGATACATACGTTCATACAGATGGCCCTACACATGTCCGTACAGATGGCGCTACACATGTCCGTACAGATACACACGTTCGTACAGATGGCCCTACACATGTCCGTACAGTTACACACGTTCATACAGATGGCCCTACACATAACCGTACAGATACATACGTTCATACAGATGGCCCTACACATGTCCGTACAGATACATACGTTCATACAGATGGCCCTACACATGTCCGTACAGATACACACGTTCATACAGATGGTCCTACACGTGTCCGTACAGATACATACGTTCATACAGATGGCCCTACACATGTCCGTACAGATACACACGTTCATACAGATGGCCCTACACATGTCCGTACTGATACATACGTTCATACAGATGGTCCTACACATGTCCGTACAGATACATACGTTCATACAGATGGCCCTACACATGCCCGTACAGAGACATACGTTCATACAGATGGCCCTACACATGTCCGTACAGATAAATACGTTCGTACAGATGGCACTACACATGTCCGTACAGATACATATGGTCATACAGATGGCCCTACACATGTCCGTACAGATACATACGTTCATACAGATGGTCCTACACATGTCCGTACAGATACATACGTTCATACAGATGGTCCTACACATGTCCGTAAAGTTACATACGTTCATACAGATGGCACTACTCATGTCCGTACAGATACATACGTTCATACAGATGGCCCTACACATGTCTGTACAGATACATACGTTCATACAGATGGTCCTACACATGTCCGTACAGATACATACGTTCATACAGATGGCCCTACACATGTCCGTACAGATACATACGTCCATACAGATGGCCCTACACATGCCCGTACAGATACATACGTTCATACAGATGGCTCTCCACATGTCCGTACAGATACATACGTTCATACAGATGGCCCTACACATGCCCGTACAGATACATACGTTCATACAGATGGAACTACACATGTCCGTACAGATACATACGTTCATACAGATGGCCCTACACATGTCCGTACAGATAACTACGTTCATACAGCTGGCCCTACACATGCCCGTACAGATACACACGTTCATACAGCAGGCCCTACACATGCCCGTACAGATACATACGTTCATACAGATGGCCCTACACATGTCCGTACAGATGGCGCTACACATGTCCGTACAGATACACACGTTCGTACAGATGGCCCTACACATGTCCGTACAGTTACACACGTTCATACAGATGGCCCTACACATAACCGTACAGATACATACGTTCATACAGATGGCCCTACACATGCCCGTACAGATACATACATTCATACAGATGGTCCTACACATGTCCGTACAGATACATACGTTCATACAGATGGCCCTACAGATGTCCGTACAGATACATACGTACATACAGATGGCCCTACACATGCCCGTACAGATACATACGTTCATACAGATGGCCCTACAAATGTCCGTAAGGATACATACGTTCATGCAGATGGCCCTACACATGCCCGTACAGATACATACGTTCATACAGATGGCCCTACACATGTCCGTACAGATACATACGTTCATACAGATGGCCCTACACATGCCCGTACAGATACATACGTTCATACAGATGGCCCTACACATGCCCGTACAGATACATGCGTTCATACAGATGGCCCTACACATGTCCGTACAGATACATACGTTCATACAGATGGCTCTACACATGTCCGTACAGATACATACGTTCATACAGATGGCCCTACACATGCCCGTACAGATACATACGATCATACAGATGGCCCTACACATGCCCGTACAGATACATACGTTCATAGAGATGGTCCTACACATGCCCGTACAGATACATACTTTCATACAGATGGCCCTACACATGCCCGTACAGATACATACGTTCATACAGATGGCACTACACATGCCCGTTCAGATACATACGTTCATACAGATGGTCCTACACATTCCCGTACAGATACATACGTACATACAGATGGCACTACACATGTCCGTACAGATACATACGTTCATACAGATGGTCCTACACATGCCCGTACAGATACATACGTACATACAGATGGTGCTACACATGCCCGTACAGATACATACGTTCATACAGATGACCCTACACATGCCCGTACAGATACATACGTTCATACAGATGGCCCTACACATGCCCGTACAGATACATACCTTCATACAGATTACCCTACACATGCCCGTACAGATACATACGTTCATACAGATGGGCCTACACATGCCCGTACAGATACATACGTTCATACAGATGGCACTACACATGTCCGTACAGATACATACGTTCACACAGATGGCCCTACACATGTCCGTACAGATACACACGTTCAAACAGATGGCCCTAAACATGTCCGTACAGATACATACGTTCATACAGATGGCCCTACACATGTCCGTACAGATACATACGTTCATTCAGATGGCCCTACACATGTCCGTACATATACACACGTTCATACAGATGGCCCTACACATGTCCGTACAGATACATATGTTCGTACAGATGGCGCTACATATGTCCGTACAGATACATACGTTCATACAGATGGCCCTACACATGTCCGTACAGATACATACGTTCATACAGATGGTCCTACACATGTCCGTACAGATACATACGTTCATACAAATGGCCCTACACATGCCCGTACAGATACAAACGTTCATACAGATGGTTCTACACATGTCCGTACAGATACACACGTTCATACAGATGGTCCTACACATGTCCGTACAGATACATACGTTCATACAGATGGCCCTATACATGTCCGTACAGATACATACGTTCATACAGATGGCGCTACACATGTCCGTACAGATGCATACGTTCATACAGATGGCCCTACACATGTCCGTACAGATACATACGTTCATACAGATGGCCCTACACATGTCCGTACAGATACATACGTTCATACAGATGGCCCTACACATGTCCGTACAGATACACACGTTCATACAGCTGTCCTACACATGTCTGTAAAGATACATACGTTCATACAGATGGCCCTACACATGTCCGTACAGATACACACGTTCGTACAGATGGCCCTACACATGTCCGTACAGATACATACGTTCATACAGATGACCCTACACATGTCCGTACTGATACACACGTTCGTACAGATGGCCCTACACATGCCCCTACAGATACATACGTTCATACAGCTGTCCTACACATGTCTGTAAAGATACATACGTTCATACAGATGGCCCTACACATGTCCGCACAGATACACACGTTCGTACAGATGGCCCTACACATGTCCGTACAGATACATACGTTCATACAGATGACCCTACACATGTCCGTACTGATACATACGTTCATACAGATGGCCCTACACATGTCCGTACAGATACATACGTTCATACAGATGGCCCTACACATGTCCGTACAGATACAAACGTTCATACAGATGGCCCTACACATGTCCGTACAGATACACCCGTTCGTACAGATGGCCCTACACATGTCCGTACAGATACACACGTTCATACTGATGGCCCTACACATGTCCGTACAGATACTTACGTTCATACAGATGGCCCTACACATGAACGTACAGATACATACGTTCATACAAATGGCCCTACACATGTCCGTACAGATACATACGTTCATACAGATGGTCCTACACATGTCCGTACAGATACATACGTTCATACAGATGGCCCTACACATGTCCGTACAAATACATACGTTCATACAGATGGCACTACACATGTCCGTACAGATACATACGTTCATACAGATGGCCCTACACATGTCCGTACAGATACAAACGTTCATACAGATGGCCCTACACATGTCCGTACAGATACACACGTTCGTACAGATGGCCCTACACATGTCCGTACAGATACACACGTTCATACAGATTTCCCTACACATGTCCGTACAGATACTTACGTTCATACAGATGGCCCTACACATGTCCGTACAGATACATACGTTCATACAGATAGCCCTACACATGTCCGTACAGATACACACGTTCATACAGATGGCACTACACATGTCCGTACAGATACATACGTTCATACAGATGGCACTACACATGTCCGTACAGATACATACGTTCATACAGATGGTCCTACACATGCCCCTACAGATACATACGTTCATACAAATGGCACTACACATGCCCGTACAGATACATACGTTCATACAAATGGCCCTACACATGTCGTACAGATACATACGTTCATACAGATGGTCCTACACATGTCCGTACAGATACATACGTTCATACAGATGGCCCTACACATGTCCGTACAAATACATACGTTCATACAGATGGCACTACACATGTCCGTACAGATACATACGTCCATACAGATGGCCCTACACATGCCCGTACAGATACATACGTTCATACAGATGGAACTACACATGTCCGTACAGATACATACGATCATACAGATGGCCCTTCACATGCCCATACAGATACATACGTACATACAGATGGCCCTACACATGCCCGTACAGATACATACGTTCATACAGATGGCCCTACACATGTCCGTAAGGATACATACGTTCATGCAGATGGCCCTACACATGCCCGTACAGATACATACGTTCATACAGATGGCCCTACACATGTCCGTACAGATACATACGTTCATACAGATAGCCCTACACATGTCCGTACAGATACACACGTTCATACAGATGGCACTACACATGTCCGTACAGATACATACGTTCATACAGATGGCACTACACATGTCCGTACAGATACATACGTTCATACAGATGGTCCTACACATGCCCCTACAGATACATACGTTCATACAAATGGCACTACACATGCCCGTACAGATACATACGTTCATACAAATGGCCCTACACATGTCGTACAGATACATACGTTCATACAGATGGTCCTACACATGTCCGTACAGATACATACGTTCATACAGATGGCCCTACACATGTCCGTACAAATACATACGTTCATACAGATGGCACTACACATGTCCGTACAGATACATACGTCCATACAGATGGCCCTACACATGCCCGTACAGATACATACGTTCATACAGATGGAACTACACATGTCCGTACAGATACATACGATCATACAGATGGCCCTTCACATGCCCATACAGATACATACGTTCATACAGATGGTCCTACACATGTCCGTACAGATACATACGTTCATACAGATGGCCCTACAGATGTCCGTACAGATACATACGTACATACAGATGGCCCTACACATGCCCGTACAGATACATACGTTCATACAGATGGCCCTACACATGTCCGTAAGGATACATACGTTCATGCAGATGGCCCTACACATGCCCGTACAGATACATACGTTCATACAGATGGCCCTACACATGTCCGTACAGATACATACGTTCATACAGATGGCCCTACACATGCCCGTACAGATACATACGTTCATACAGATGGCCCTACACATGCCCGTACAGATACATGCGTTCATACAGATGGCCCTACACATGTCCGTACAGATACATACGTTCATACAGATGGCTCTACACATGTCCGTACAGATACATACGTTCATACAGATGACCCTACACATGCACGTACAGATACATACGTTCATACAGATGGCCCTACACATGTCCGTACAGATACATACGTTCATACAGATGGTCCTACACATGCCCCTACAGATACATACGTTCATACAAATGGCACTACACATGCCCGTACAGATACATACGTTCATACAAATGGCCCTACACATGTCCGTACAGATACATACGTTCATACAGATGGTCCTACACATGTCCGTACAGATACATACGTTCATACAGATGGCCCTACACATGTCCGTACAAATACATACGTTCATACAGATGGCACTACACATGTCCGTACAGATACATACGTCCATACAGATGGCCCTACACATGCCCGTACAGATACATACGTTCATACAGATGGCCCTCCACACGTCCGTACAGATACATACGTTCATACAGATGGCCCTACACATGCCCGTACAGATACATACGTTCATACAGATGGAACTACACATGTCCGTACAGATACATACGTTCATACAGATGGCCCTACACATGCCCATACAGATACATACGTTCATACAGATGGTCCTACACATGTCCGTACAGATACATACGTTCATACAGATGGCCCTACACATGCCCGTACAGATACATACGTTCATACAGATGGAACTACACATGTCCGTACAGATACATACGTTCATACAGATGGCCCTACACATGCCCGTACAGATACATACGTTCATACAGATGGCCATACACATGCCCGTACAGATACATGCGTTCATACAGATGGCCCTACACATGTCCGTACAGATACATACGTTCATACAGATGGCCCTACACATGCCCGTACAGATACATACGTTCATACAGATGGCCCTACACATGCCCGTACAGATACATACGTTCATACAGATGGCACTACACACGTCCGTACAGATACATACGTTCATACAGATGGCACTACACATGTCCGTACAGATACATACGTTCATACAGATGGTCCTACACATGCCCGTACAGATACATACATACATACAGATGGCCCTACACATGCCCGTTCAGATACATACGTTCATACAGATGGTCCTACACATGCCCGTACAGATACATACGTACATACAGATGGCACTACACATGTCCGTACAGATACATACGTTCATACAGATGGTCCTACACATGCCCGTACAGATACATACGTTCATACAGATGGTCCTACACATGCCAGTACAGATACATACGTTCATACAGATGGTCCTACACATGCCCGTACAGATATATACGTTCATACAGATGGCCCTACACATGCCCGTACAGATACATACGTTCATACAGATGACCCTACACATGCCCGTACAGATACATACGTTCATACAGATGGCCCTACACATGCCGGTACAGATACATACCTTCATACAGATTACCCTACACATGCCCGTACAGATACATACGTTCATACAGATGGCCCTACACATGTCCGTACAGATTCATACGTTCATACAGATGGCCCTACACATGTCCGTACAGATACATACGTTCATACAGATGGCCTTACACATGTCCGTACAGATACATACGTTCATACAGATGGCCCTACACATGTCCGTACAGATACACACGTTCATACAGCTGTCCTACACATGTCTGTAAAAATACATACGTTCATACAGATGGCCCTACACATGTCCGTACAGATACACACGTTCGTACAGATGGCCCTACACATGTCCGTACAGATACATACGTTCATACAGATGACCCTACACATGTCCGTACTGATACATACGTTCATACAGATGGCCCTACACATGTCCGTACAGATACATACGTTCATACAGATGGCCCTACACATGTCCGTACAGATACAAACGTTCATACAGATGGCCCTACACATGTCCGTACATATACACACGTTCGTACAGATGGCCCTACACATGTCCGTACAGATACACACGTTCATACAGATGGCCCTACACATGTCCGTACAGATACATACGTTCATACAGATGGCCCTACACATGCCCATACAGATACATACGGTCATACAGATGGTCCTACACATGTCCGTACAGATACATACGTTCATACAGATGGCCCTACAGATGTCCGTACAGATACATACGTACATACAGATGGCCCTACACATGCCCGTACAGATACATACGTTCATACAGATGGCCCTACACATGTCCGTAAGGATACATACGTTCATGCAGATGGCCCTACACATGCCCGTACAGATACATACGTTCATACAGATGGCCCTACACATGTCCGTACAGATACATACGTTCATACAGATGGCCCTACACATGCCCGTACAGATACATACGTTCATACAGATGGCCCTACACATGCCCGTACAGATACATGCGTTCATACAGATGGCCCTACACATGTCCGTACAGATACATACGTTCATACAGATGGCTCTACACATGTCCGTACAGATACATACGTTCATACAGATGACCCTACACATGCACGTACAGATACATACGTTCATACAGATGGCCCTACACATGCCCGTACAGATACATACGTTCATACAGATGGTCCTACACATGCCCGTACAGATACATACGTTCATACAGATGGCCCTACACATGCCCGTACAGATACATACGTTCATACAGATGGCACTACACACGTCCGTACAGATACATACGTTCATACAGATGGCACTACACATGTCCGTACAGATACATACGTTCATACAGATGGGCCTACACATGCCCGTACAGATACATACATACATACAGATGGCCCTACACATGCCCGTTCAGATACATACGTTCATACAGATGGTCCTACACATGCCCGTACAGATATATACGTTCATACAGATGGCCCTACACATGCCCGTACAGATACATACGTTCATACAGATGACCCTACACATGCCCGTACAGATACATACGTTCATACAGATGGCCCTACACATGCCGGTACAGATACATACCTTCATACAGATTACCCTACACATGCCCGTACAGATACATACGTTCATACAGATGGCCCTACACATGTCCGTACAGATTCATACGTTCATACAGATGGCCCTACACATGTCCGTACAGATACATACGTTCATACAGATGGCCTTACACATGTCCGTACAGATACATACGTTCATACAGATGGCCCTACACATGTCCGTACAGATACACACGTTCATACAGCTGTCCTACACATGTCTGTAAAGATACATACGTTCATACAGATGGCCCTACACATGTCCGTACAGATACACACGTTCGTACAGATGGCCCTACACAAATCCTTACAGATACATACGTTCATACAGATGACCCTACACATGTCCGTACTGATACATACGTTCATACAGATGGCCCTACACATGTCCGTACAGATACATACGTTCATACAGATGGCCCTACACATGTCCGTACAGATACAAACGTTCATACAGATGGCCCTACACATGTCCGTACAGATACACACGTTCGTACAGATGGCCCTACACATGTCCGTACAGATACACACGTTCATACAGATTTCCCAACACATGTCCGTACAGATACTTACGTTCATACAGATGGCCCTACACATGTCCGTACAGATACATACGTTCATACAGATGGCCCTACACATGTCCGTACAGATACACACGTTCATACAGATGGCACTACACATGTCCGTACAGATACATACGTTCATACAGATGGCCTTACACATGTCCGTACAGATACATACGTTCATTCAGATGGCCCTACACATGTCCGTACAGATACACACGTTCATACAGCTGTCCTACACATGTCTGTAAAAATACATACGTTCATACAGATGGCCCTACACATGTCCGTACAGATACACACGTTCGTACAGATGGCCCTACACATGTCCGTACAGATACATACGTTCATACAGATGACCCTACACATGTCCGTACTGATACATACGTTCATACAGATGGCCCTACACATGTCCGTACAGATACATACGTTCATACAGATGGCCCTACACATGTCCGTACAGATACAAACGTTCATACAGATGGCCCTACACATGTCCGTACAGATACACACGTTCGTACAGATGGCCCTACACATGTCCGTACAGATACACACGTTCATACAGATGGCCCTACACATGTCCGTACAGATACATACGTTCATACAGATGGCCCTACACATGCCCATACAGATACATACGTTCATACAGATGGTCCTACACATGTCCGTACAGATACATACGTTCATACAGATGGCCCTACAGATGTCCGTACAGATACATACGTACATACAGATTGCCCTACACATGCCCGTACAGATACATACGTTCATACAGATGGCCCTACACATGTCCGTAAGGATACATACGTTCATGCAGATGGCCCTACACATGCCCGTACAGATACATACGTTCATACAGATGGCCCTACACATGTCCGTACAGATACATACGTTCATACAGATGGCCCTCACATGCCCGTACAGATACATACGTTCATACAGATGGCCCTACACATGCCCGTACAGATACATGCGTTCTTACAGATGGCCCTACACATGTCCGTACAGATACATACGTTCATACAGATGGCTCTACACATGTCCGTACAGATACATACGTTCATACAGATGACCCTACACATGCACGTACAGATACATACGTTCATACAGATGGCCCTACACATGCCCGTACAGATACATACGTTCATACAGATGGTCCTACACATGCCCGTACAGATACATACGTTCATACAGATGGCCCTACACATGCCCGTACAGATACATACGTTCATACAGATGGCACTACACACGTCCGTACAGATACATACGTTCATACAGATGGCACTACACATGTCCGTACAGATACATACGTTCATACAGATGGTCCTACACATGCCCCTACAGATACATACATACATACATACAGATGGCCCTACACATGCCCGTTCAGATACATACGTTCATACAGATGGTCCTACACATGCCCGTACAGATACATACGTACATACAGATGGCACTACACATGTCCGTACAGATACATACGTTCATACAGATGGTCCTACACATGCCCGTACAGATACATACGTTCATACAGATGGTCCTACACATGCCCGTACAGATACATACGTTCATACAGATGGTCCTACACATGCCCGTACAGATATATACGTTCATACAGATGGCCCTACACATGCCCGTACAGATACATACGTTCATACAGATGACCCTACACATGCCCGTACAGATACATACGTTCATACAGATGGCCCTACACATGCCGGTACAGATACATACCTTCATACAGATTACCCTACACATGTCCGTACAGATACACACGTTCGTACAGATGGCCCTACACATGTCCGTACAGATACATACGTTCATACAGATGACCCTACACATGTCCGTACTGATACATACGTTCATACAGATGGCCCTACACATGTCCGTACAGATACATACGTTCATACAGATGGCCCTACACATGTCCGTACAGATACAAACGTTCATACAGATGGCCCTACACATGTCCGTAAAGATACACACGTTCGTACAGATGGCCCTACACATGTCCGTACAGATACACACGTTCATACAGATGGCCCTACACATGTCCGTACAGATACTTACGATCATACAGATGGCCCTACACATGTCCGTACAGATACATACGTTCATACAGATGGCCCTACATATGTCCGTACAGATACACACGTTCATACAGATGGCACTACACATGTCCGTACAGATACATACGTTCAGACAGATGGCACTACACATGTCCGTACAGATACATACGTTCATACAGATGGTCCTACACATGCCCCTACAGATACATACGTTCATACAAATGGCCCTACACATGCCCGTACAGATACATACGTTCATACAAATGGCCCTACACATGTCCGTACAGATACATACGTTCATACATATGGTCCTACACATGTCCGTACAGATACATACGTTCATACAGATGGCCCTACACATGTCCGTACAAATACATACGTTCATACAGATGGCACTACACATGTCCGTACAGATACATACGTTCATACAGATGGCCCTACACATGTCCGTACAGATACACACGTTCATACAGCTGTCCTACACATGCCTGTAAAGATACATACGTTCATACAGATGGCCCTACACATGTCCGTACAGATACACACGTTCGTACAGATGGCCCTACACATGTCCGTACAGATACATACGTTCATACAGATGACCCTACACATGTCCGTACTGATACATACGTTC
This sequence comes from Prosapia bicincta, assembly GCA_036971475.1. NCBI lineage: Eukaryota > Metazoa > Arthropoda > Insecta > Hemiptera > Cercopidae > Prosapia > Prosapia bicincta. The sequence goes on along the minus strand of JBAIZL010000006.1, from coordinate 41,620,922 downwards.
ATACAGATGGCCCTACACATGTCCGTACAGATACATACGTTCATACAGATGGCCCTACACATGTTCGTACAGATACAAACGTTCATACAGATGGCCCTACACATGTCCGTACAGATACACACGTTCATACAGATGGCCCTACACATGTCCGTACAGATACATACGTTCATACAGATGGCCCTACACATGTCCGTACAGATACACACGTTCATACAGATGGCACTACACATGTCCGTACAGATACATACGTTCAGACAGATGGCACTACACATGTCCGTACAGATACATACGTTCATACAGATGGCACTACACATGTCCGTACAGATACATACGTTCATACAGATGGTCCTACACATGTCCGTACAGATACATACGTTCATACAGATGGCCCTACACATGTCCGTACAGATACATACGTCCATACAGATGGCCCTACACATGCCCGTACAGATACATACGTTCATACAGATGGCCCTACTCATGTCCGTACAGATACATACGTTCATACAGATGGCCCTACACATGCCCGTACAGATACATACGTTCATACAGATGGCCCTACACATGCCCGTACAGATACATACGTTCATACAGATGGTCCTACACATGCCCGTACAGATACATACGTTCATACAGATGGCCCTACACATGCCCGTACAGATACATACGTTCATTCAGATGGCACTACACATGTCGGTACAGATACATACGTTCATACAGATGGCACTACACATGTCCGTACAGATACATACGTTCATACAGATGGTCATACACATGCCCGTACAGATACGTTCATACAGATGGCCCTACACATGCCCGTACAGATACATACGTTCATACAGATGGTCTTACACATGCCCGTACAGATACATACGTTCATACAGATGGCGCTACACATGCCCGTACAGATACATACGTTCATACAGATGACCCTACACATGCCCGTACAGATACATACGTTCATACAGATGGTCCTACTCATGCCCGTACAGATACATACGTTCATACAGATGGCCCTACACATGCCCATACAGATACATACGTTCATACAGATGGCCCTACACATGCCCGTACAGATACATACGTTCATACAGATGGTCCTACACTTGCCCGTACAGATACATACGTTCATACAGATGGCCCTACACATGCCCGTACAGATACATACGTTCATACAGATGACCCTACACATGCCCGTACAGATACATACGTTCATACAGATGGCCCTACACATGCCCGTACAGATACATATGTTCATACAGATGGCCCTACACATGCCCGTACAGATACATACGTTCATACAGATGACCCTACACATGCCCGTACAGATACATACGTTCATACAGATGGCCCTACACATGCCCGTACAGATACATACGTTCATACAGATGGCAGTACACATGCCCGTACAGATACATACGTTCATACAGATGGCCCTACACATGCCCGTACAGATACATATGTTCATACAGATGGCCCTACACATGCCCGTACAGATACATACGTTCATACAGATGGCCCTATACATGCCCGTACAGATACATACGTTCATACAGATGGCCCTACACATGCCCGTACAGATACATACCTTCATATAGATTACCCTACACATGCCCGTACAGATACATACGTTCATACAGATGGCCCTACACATGCCCGTACAGATACATACGTTCATACAGATGGCACTACACATGTCCGTACAGATACATACGTTCATACAGATGGTCCTACACATGTCCGTACAGATACATACCTTCATATAGATTACCCTACACATGCCCGTACAGATACATACGTTCATACAGATGGCACTACACATGTCCGTACAGATACATACGTTCATACAGATGGCACTACACATGTCCGTACAGATACATACGTTCATACAGATGGCCTACACATGCCCGTACAGATACATACGTTCATTCAGATGGCCCTACACATGTCCGTACAGATACATACTTTCATACAGATGGCCCTACACATGCCCGTACAGATACATACGTTCATACAGATGGCCCTACACATGTCCGTACAGATACATACGTTCGTACAGATGGCCCTACACATGCCCGTACAGATACATACCTTCATATAGATTACCCTACACATGCCCGTACAGATACATACGTTCATACAGATGTCCTACACATGCCCGTACAGATACATACGTTCATACAGATGGGCCTACACATGCCCGTACAGATACATACGTTCATACAGATGGCCCTACACATGCCCGTACAGATACATACGTTCATACAGATGGCCCTACACATGCCCGTACAGATACATACGTTCATACCGATGGTCCTACACATGCCCGTACAGTTACATACGTTCATACAGATGGCCCTACACATGCCCGTACAGATACATACGTTCATACAGATGGCACTACACATGTCCGTACAGATACACACGTTCATACAGATGGTCCTACACATGTCCGTACAGATACATACGTTCATACAGATGGCCCTATACATGTCCGTACAGATACATACGTTCATACAGATGGCCCTACACATGTCCGTACAGATACATACGTTCATACAGATGGCCCTACACATGTCCGTACAGATACATACGTTCATACAGATGGCCCTACACATGTCCGTACAGATACATACGTTCATACAGATGGCCCTACACATGTCCGTACAGATACACACGTTCATACAGCTGTCCTACACATGTCTGTAAAGATACATACGTTCATACAGATGGCCCTACACATGTCCGTACAGATACACACGTTCGTACAGATGGCCCTACACATGTCCGTACAGATACATACGTTCATACAGATGACCCTACACATGTCCGTACTGATACATACGTTCATACAGATGGCCCTACACATGTCCGTACAGATACATACGTTCATACAGATGGGCGTACACATGTCCGTACAGATACAAACGTTCATACAGATGGCCCTACACATGTCCGTACAGATACACACGTTCGTACAGATGGCCCTACACATGTCCGTACAGATACACACGTTCATACAGATGGCCCTACACATTTCCGTACAGATACTTACGTTCATACAGATGGCCCTACACATGTCCGTACAGAAAGATACGTTCATACAGATGGCCCTACACATGTCCGTACAGATACACACTTTCATACAGATGGCACTACACATGTCCGTACAGATACATACGTTCATACAGATGGCACTACACATGTCCGTACAGATACATACTTTCATACAGAAGGTCCTACACATGCCCCTACAGATACATACGTTCATACAGCTGTCCTACACATGTCTGTAAAGATACATACGTTCATACAGATGGCCCTACACATGTCCGCACAGATACACACGTTCGTACAGATGGCCCTACACATGTCCGTACAGATACATACGTTCATACAGATGACCCTACACATGTCCGTACTGATACATACGTTCATACAGATGGCCCTACACATGTCCGTACAGATACATACGTTCATACAGATGGCCCTACACATATCCGTACAGATACAAACGTTCATACAGATGGCCCTACACATGTCCGTACAGATACACACGTTCGTACAGATGGCCCTACACATGTCCGTACAGATACACACGTTCATACAGATGGCCCTACACATGTCCGTACAGATACTTACGTTCATACAGATGGCCCTACACATGCCCGTACAGATACATACGTTCATACAAATGGCCCTACACATGTCCGTACAGATACATACGTTCATACAGATGGTCCTACACATGTCCGTACAGATACATACGTTCATACAGATGGCCCTACACATGTCCGTACAAATACATACGTTCATACAGATGGCACTACACATGTCCGTACAGATACATACGTTCATACAGATGGTCCTACACATGTCCGTACAGATACATACGTTCCTACAGATGGCCCTACACATGTCCGTACAGATACAAACGTTCATACAGATGGCCCTACACATGTCCGTACAGATACATACGTTCATACAGATGGTCCTACACATGCCCCTACAGATACATACGTTCATACAAATGGCACTACACATGCCCGTACAGATACATACGTTCATACAAATGGCCCTACACATGTCCGTACAGATACATACGTTCATACAGATGGTCCTACACATGTCCGTACATATACATACGTTCATACAGATTTCCCTACACATGTCCGTACAGATACTTACGTTCATACAGATGGCCCTACACATGTCCGTACAGATACATACGTTCATACAGATGGCCCTACACATGTCCGTACAGATACACACGTTCATACAGATGGCACTACACATGTCCGTACAGATACATACGTTCATACAGATGGCACTACACATGTCCGTACAGATACATACGTTCATACAGATGGTCCTACACATGCCCCTACAGATACATACGTTCATACAAATGGCACTACACATGCCCGTACAGATACATACGTTCATACAAATGGCCCTACACATGTCCGTACAGATACATACGTTCATACAGATGGTCCTACACATGTCCGTACAGATACATACGTTCATACAGATGGCCCTACACATGTCCGTACAAATACATACGTTCATACAGATGGCACTACACATGTCCGTACAGATACATACGTCCATACAGATGGCCCTACACATGCCCGTACAGATACATACGTTCATACAGATGGCCCTCCACACGTCCGTACAGATACATACGTTCATACAGATGGCCCTACACATGCCCGTACAGATACATACGTTCATACAGATGGAACTACACATGTTCGTACAGATACATACGTTCATACAGATGGCCCTACACATGCCCATACAGATACATACGTTCATACAGATGGTCCTACACATGTCCGTACAGATACATACGTTCATACAGATGGCCCTACAGATGTCCGTACAGATACATACGTACATACAGATGGCCCTACACATGCCCGTACAGATACATACGTTCATACAGATGGCCCTACACATGTCCGTAAGGATACATACGTTCATGCAGATGGCCCTACACATGCCCGTACAGATATATACGTTCATACAGATGGCCCTACACATGCCCGTACAGATACATACGTTCATACAGATGACCCTACACATGCCCGTACAGATACATACGTTCATACAGATGGCCCTACACATGCCGGTACAGATACATACCTTCATACAGATTACCCTACACATGCCCGTACAGATACATACGTTCATACAGATGGCCCTACACATGTCCGTACAGATTCATACGTTCATACAGATGGCCCTACACATGTCCGTACAGATACATACGTTCATACAGATGGCCTTACACATGTCCGTACAGATACATACGTTCATACAGATGGCCCTACACATGTCCGTACAGATACACACGTTCATACAGCTGTCCTACACATGTCTGTAAAAATACATACGTTCATACAGATGGCCCTACTCATGTCCGTACAGATACACACGTTCGTACAGATGGCCCTACACATGTCCGTACAGATACATACGTTCATACAGATGACCCTACACATGTCCGTACTGATACATACGTTCATACAGATGGCCCTACACATGTCCGTACAGATACATACGTTCATACAGATGGCCCTACACATGTCCGTACAGATACAAACGTTCATACAGATGGCCCTACACATGTCCGTACAGATACACACGTTCGTACAGATGGCCCTACACATGTCCGTACAGATACACACGTTCATACAGATGGCCCTACACATGTCCGTACAGATACTTACGTTCATACAGATGGCCCTACACATGTCCGTACAGATACATACGTTCATACAGATGGCCCTACATATGTCCGTACAGATACACACGTTCATACAGATGGCACTACACATGTCCGTACAGATACATACGTTCAGACAGATGGCACTACACATGTCCGTACAGATACATACGTTCATACAGATGGTCCTACACATGCCCCTACAGATACATACGTTCATACAAATGGCCCTACACATGCCCGTACAGATACATACGTTCATACAAATGGCCCTACACATGTCCGTTCAGATACATACGTTCATACATATGGTCCTTCACATGTCCGTACAGATACATACGTTCATACAGATGGCCCTACACATGTCCGTACAAATACATACGTTCATACAGATGGCACTACACATGTCCGTACAGATACATACTTTCATACAGAAGGTCCTACACATGCCCCTACAGATACATACGTTCATACAGCTGTCCTACACATGTCTGTAAAGATACATACGTTCATACAGATGGCCCTACACATGTCCGCACAGATACACACGTTCGTACAGATGGCCCTACACATGTCCGTACAGATACATACGTTCATACAGATGACTCTACACATGTCCGTACTGATACATACGTTCATACAGATGGCCCTACACATGTCCGTACAGATACATACGTTCATACAGATGGCCCTACACATGTCCGTACAGATACAAACGTTCATACAGATGGCCCTACACATGTCCGTACAGATACACACGTTCGTACAGATGGCCCTACACATGTCCGTACAGATACACACGTTCATACAGATGGCCCTACACATGTCCGTACAGATACTTACGTTCATACTGATGGCCCTACACATGCCCGTACAGATACATACGTTCATACAAATGGCCCTACACATGTCCGTACAGATACATACGTTCATACAGATGGTCCTACACATGTCCGTACAGATACATACGTTCATACAGATGGCCCTACACATGTCCGTACAAATACATACGTTCATACAGATGGCACTACACATGTCCGTACAGATACATACGTTCATACAGATGGTCCTACACATGTCCGTACAGATACATACGTTCCTACAGATGGCCCTACACATGTCCGTACAGATACAAACGTTCATACAGATGGCCCTACACATGTCCGTACAGATACATACGTTCATACAGATGGTCCTACACATGCCCCTACAGATACATACGTTCATACAAATGGCACTACACATGCCCGTACAGATACATACGTTCATACAAATGGCCCTACACATGTCCGTACAGATACATACGTTCATACAGATGGTCCTACACATGTCCGTACATATACATACGTTCATACAGATTTCCCTACACATGTCCGTACAGATACTTACGTTCATACAGATGGCCCTACACATGTCCGTACAGATACATACGTTCATACAGATGGCCCTACACATGTCCGTACAGATACACACGTTCATACAGATGGCACTACACATGTCCGTACAGATACATACGTTCATACAGATGGCACTACACATGTCCGTTCATACAGATGGTCCTACACATGCCCCTACAGATACATACGTTCATACAAATGGCACTACACATGCCCGTACAGATACATACGTTCATACAAATGGCCCTACACATGTCCGTACAGATACATACGTTCATACAGATGGTCCTACACATGTCCGTACAGATACATACGTTCATACAGATGGCCCTACACATGTCCGTACAAATACATACGTTCATACAGATGGCACTACACATGTCCGTACAGATACATACGTCCATACAGATGGCCCTACACATGCCCGTACAGATACATACGTTCATACAGATGGCCCTCCACAAGTCCGTACAGATACATACGTTCATACAGATGGCCTTACACATGCCCGTACAGATACATACGTTCATACAGATGGAACTACACATGTTCGTACAGATACATACGTTCATACAGATGGCCCTACACATGCCCATACAGATACATACGTTCATACAGATGGTCCTACACATGTCCGTACAGATACATACGTTCATACAGATGGCCCTACAGATGTCCGTACAGATACATACGTACATACAGATGGCCCTACACATGCCCGTACAGATACATACGTTCATACAGATGGCCCTACACATGTCCGTAAGGATACATACGTTCATGCAGATGGCCCTACACATGCCCGTACAGATATATACGTTCATACAGATGGCCCTACACATGCCCGTACAGATACATACGTTCATACAGATGACCCTACACATGCCCGTACAGATACATACGTTCATACAGATGGCCCTACACATGCCGGTACAGATACATACCTTCATACAGATTACCCTACACATGCCCGTACAGATACATACGTTCATACAGATGGCCCTACACATGCCGGTACAGATACATACCTTCATACAGATTACCCTACACATGCCCGTACAGATACATACGTTCATACAGATGGCCCTACACATGTCCGTACAGATTCATACGTTCATACAGATGGCCCTACACATGTCCGTACAGATACATACGTTCATACAGATGGCCTTACACATGTCCGTACAGATACATACGTTCATACAGATGGCCCTACACATGTCCGTACAGATACACACGTTCATACAGCTGTCCTACACATGTCTGTAAAAATACATACGTTCATACAGATGGCCCTACTCATGTCCGTACAGATACACACGTTCGTACAGATGGCCCTACACATGTCCGTACAGATACATACGTTCATACAGATGACCCTACACATGTCCGTACTGATACATACGTTCATACAGATGGCCCTACACATGTCCGTACAGATACATACGTTCATACAGATGGCCCTACACATGTCCGTACAGATACAAACGTTCATACAGATGGCCCTACACATGTCCGTACAGATACACACGTTCGTACAGATGGCCCTACACATGTCCGTACAGATACACACGTTCATACAGATGGCCCTACACATGTCCGTACAGATACTTACGTTCATACAGATGGCCCTACACATGTCCGTACAGATACATACGTTCATACAGATGGCCCTACATATGTCCGTACAGATACACACGTTCATACAGATGGCACTACACATGTCCGTACAGATACATACGTTCAGACAGATGGCACTACACATGTCCGTACAGATACATACGTTCATACAGATGGTCCTACACATGCCCCTACAGATACATACGTTCATACAAATGGCCCTACACATGCCCGTACAGATACATACGTTCATACAAATGGCCCTACACATGTCCGTTCAGATACATACGTTCATACATATGGTCCTACACATGTCCGTACAGATACATACGTTCATACAGATGGCCCTACACATGTCCGTACAAATACATACGTTCATACAGATGGCACTACACATGTCCGTACAGATACATACGTTCATACAGATGGCCCTACACATGTCCGTACAGATACACACGTTCGTACAGATGGCCCTACACATGTCCGTACAGATACATACGTTCATACAGATGACCCTACAGATGTCCGTACAGATACATACGTCCATACAGATGGCCCTACACATGTCCGTACAGATACACACGTTCATACAGATGGCCCTACACATGTCCGTACAGATACTTACGTTCATACAGATGGCCCTACACATGTCCGTACAGATACATACGTTCATACAGATGGCCCTACACATGTCCGTACAGATACACACGTTCATACAGATGGCACTACACATGTCCGTACAGATACATACGTTCAGACAGATGGCACTACACATGTCCGTACAGATACATACGTTCATACAGATGGTCCTACACATGCCCCTACAGATACATACGTTCATACAAATGGCCCTACACATGCCCGTACAGATACATACGTTCATACAAATGGCCCTACACATGTCCGTACAGATACATACGTTCATACATATGGTCCTACACATGTCCGTACAGATACATACGTTCATACAGATGGCCCTACACATGTCCGTACAAATACATACGTTCATACAGATGGCCCTACTCATGTCCGTACAGATACATACGTTCATACAGATGGCCCTACACATGCCCGTACAGATACATACGTTCATACAGATGGCCCTACACATGCCCGTACAGATACATACGTTCATACAGATGGTCCTACACATGCCCGTACAGATACATACGTTCATACAGATGGCCCTACACATGCCCGTACAGATACATACGTTCATTCAGATGGCACTACACATGTCCGTACAGATACATACGTTCATACTGATGGCACTACACATGTCCGTACAGATACATACGTTCATACAGATGGTCATACACATGCCCGTACAGATACGTTCATACAGATGGCCCTACACATGCCCGTACAGATACATACGTTCATACAGATGGTCTTACACATGCCCGTACAGATACATACGTTCATACAGATGGCGCTACACATGCCCGTACAGATACATACGTTCATACAGATGACCCTACACATGCCCGTACAGATACATACGTTCATACAGATGGTCCTACACATGCCCGTACAGATACATACGTTCATACAGATGGCCCTACACATGCCCGTACAGATACATACGTTCATACAGATGACCCTACACATGCCCGTACAGATACATACGTTCATACAGATGGCCCTACACATGCCCGTACAGATACATATGTTCATACAGATGGCCCTACACATGCCCGTACAGATACATACGTTCATACAGATGACCCTACACATGCCCGTACAGATACATACGTTCATACAGATGGCCCTACACATGCCCGTACAGATACATACGTTCATACAGATGGCCCTACACATGCCCGTACAGATACATACCTTCATATAGATTACCCTACACATGCCCGTACAGATACATACGTTCATACAGATGGCCCTACACATGCCCGTACAGATACATACGTTCATACAGATGGCACTACACATGTCCGTACAGATACATACGTTCATACAGATGGTCCTACACATGTCCGTACAGATACATACCTTCATATAGATTACCCTACACATGCCCGTACAGATACATACGTTCATACAGATGGCACTACACATGTCCGTACAGATACATACGTTCATACAGATGGCACTACACATGTCCGTACAGATACATACGTTCATACAGATGACCTACACATGCCCGTACAGATACATACGTTCATTCAGATGGCCCTACACATGTCCGTACAGATACATACGTTCATACAGATGGCCCTACACATGCCCGTACAGATACATACGTTCATACAGATGGCCCTACACATGTCCGTACAGATACATACGTTCGTACAGATGGCCCTACACATGCCCGTACAGATACATACCTTCATATAGATTACCCTACACATGCCCGTACAGATACATACGTTCATACAGATGTCCTACACATGCCCGTACAGATACATACGTTCATACAGATGGGCCTACACATGCCCGTACAGATACATACGTTCATACAGATGGCCCTTCACATGCCCGTACAGATACATACGTTCATACAGATGGCCCTACACATGCCCGTACAGATACATACGTTCATACAGATGGTCCTACACATGCCCGTACAGATACATACGTTCATACAGATGGCCCTACACATGCCCGTACAGATACATACGTTCATACAGATGGCACTACACATGTCCGTACAGATACATACGTTCATACAGATGGTCCTACACATGTCCGTACAGATACATACCTTCATATAGATTACCCTACACATGCCCGTACAGATACATACGTTCATACAGATGGCACTACACATGTCCGTACAGATACATACGTTCATACAGATGGCACTACACATGTCCGTACAGATACATACGTTCATACAGATGGCCTACACATGCCCGTACAGATACATACGTTCATTCAGATGGCCCTACACATGTCCGTACAGATACATACGTTCATACAGATGGCCCTACACATGCCCGTACAGATACATACGTTCATACAGATGGCCCTACACATGTCCGTACAGATACATACGTTCGTACAAATGGCCCTACACATGCCCGTACAGATACATACCTTCATATAGATTACCCTACACATGCCCGTACAGATACATACGTTCATACAGATGGTCCTACACATGCCCGTACAGATACATACGTTCATACAGATGGCCCTACACATGCCCGTACAGATACATACGTCCATACAGATGGCCCTACACATGCCCGTACAGATACGTACGTTCATATAGATGGCCCTACACATGCCCGTACAGATACATACGTTCATACAGATGGTCCTACACATGCCCGTACAGATACATACGTTCATACAGATGGCCCTACACATGCCCGTACAGATACATACGTTCATACAGATGGCACTAAACATGTCCGTACAGATACATACGTTCATACAGATGGCCCTACACATGCCCGTACAGATACATACGTTCATACAGATGGTCCTACACATGCCCGTACAGATACATACGTTCATACAGATGGCTCTACACATGCCCGTACAGACACATACGTTCATACAGATGGCACTACACATGTTTGTACAGATACATACGTTCATACAGATGGCCCTACACATGCCCGTACAGATACATACGTTCATACAGATTGCACTACACATGTCCGTACAGATACATACGTTCATACAGATGGTCCTACACATGCCCGTACAGATACATACGTTCAAACAGATGGCACTACACATGTCCGTACATATACATACGTCCATACAGATGGCCCTACACATGTCCGTACAAATACATACGTTCATACAGATGGCACTACACATGTCCGTACAGATACATACGTTCATACAGATGGCCCTACACATGTCCGTACAGATACACACGTTCATACAGCTGTCCTACACATGTCTGTAAAGATACATACGTTCATACAGATGGCCCTACACATGTCCGTACAGATACACACGTTCGTACAGATGGCCCTACACATGTCCGTACAGATACATACGTTCATACAGATGACCCTACACATGTCCGTACTGATACATACGTTCATACAGATGGCCCTACACATGTCCGTACAGATACATACGTTCATACAGATGGCCCTACACATGTCCGTACAGATACAAACGTTCATACAGATGGCCCTACACATGTCCGTACAGATACACACGTTCGTACAGATGGCCCTACACATGTCCGTACAGATACACACGTTCATACAGATGGCACTACACATGTCCGTACATATACATACGTCCATACAGATGGCCCTACACATGTCCGTACAAATACATACGTTCATACAGATGGCACTACACATGTCCGTACAGATACATACGTTCATACAGATGGTCCTACACATGCCCCTACAGATACATACGTTCATACAAATGGCCCTACACATGCCCGTACAGATACATACGTTCATACAAATGGCCCTACACATGTCCGTACAGATACATACGTTCATACATATGGTCCTACACATGTCCGTACAGATACATACGTTCATACAGATGGCCCTACACATGTCCGTACAAATACATACGTTCATACAGATGGCACTACACATGTCCGTACAGATACATACGTTCATACAGATGGTCCTACACATGTCCGTACAGATACATACGTTCATACAGATGGCCCTACACATGTCCGTACAGATACATACGTCCATACAGATGGCCCTACACATGCCCGTACAGATACATACGTTCATACAGATGGCCCTACTCATGTCCGTACAGATACATACGTTCATACAGATGGCCCTACACATGCCCGTACAGATACATACGTTCATACAGATGGCCCTACACATGCCCGTACAGATACATACGTTCATACAGATGGTCCTACACATGCCCGTACAGATACATACGTTCATACAGATGGCCCTACACATGCCCGTACAGATACATACGTTCATACAGATGGCACTACACATGTCCGTACAGATACATACGTTCATACAGATGGTCATACACATGCCCGTACAGATACGTTCATACAGATGGCCCTACACATGCCCGTACAGATACATACGTTCATACAGATGGTCTTACACATGCCCGTACAGATACATACGTTCATACAGATGGCGCTACACATGCCCGTACAGATACATACGTTCATACAGATGACCCTACACATGCCCGTACAGATACATACGTTCATACAGATGGTCCTACACATGCCCGTACAGATACATACGTTCATACAGATGGCCCTACACATGCCCGTACAGATACATACGTTCATACAGATGGCCCTACACATGCCCGTACAGATACATACGTTCATACAGATGGTCCTACACTTGCCCGTACAGATACATACGTTCATACAGATGGCCCTACACATGCCCGTACAGATACATACGTTCATACAGATGACCCTACACATGCCCGTACAGATACATATGTTCATACAGATGGCCCTACACATGCCCGTACAGATACATACGTTCATACAGATGGCCCTATACATGCCCGTACAGATACATACGTTCATACAGATGGCCCTACACATGCCCGTACAGATACATACCTTCATATAGATTACCCTACACATGCCCGTACAGATACATACGTTCATACAGATGGCCCTACACATGCCCGTACAGATACATACGTTCATACAGATGGCCCTACACATGCCCGTACAGATACATATGTTCATACAGATGGCCCTACACATGCCCGTACAGATACATACGTTCATAAAGATGGCCCTACACATGCCCGTACAGATACATACGTTCAGACAGATGGCCCTACACATGCCCGTACAGATACATACGTTCATACAGATGGCTCTACACATGCCCGTACAGATACATATGTTCATACAGATGGCCCTACACATGGCCGTACAGATACATACGTTCATACAGATGGCCCTATACATGCCCGTACAGATACATACGTTCATACAGATGGCCCTACACATGCCCGTACAGATACATACCTTCATATAGATTACCCTACACATGCCCGTACAGATACATACGTTCATACAGATGGCCCTACACATGCCCGTACAGATACATACGTTCATACTGATGGCACTACACATTTCCGTACAGATACATACGTTCATACAGATGGTCCTACACATGTCCGTACAGATACATACCTTCATATAGATTACCCTACACATGCCCGTACAGATACATACGTTCATACAGATGGCACTACACATGTCCGTACAGATACATACGTTCATACAGATGGCACTACACATGTCCGTACAGATACATACGTTCATACAGATGGCCTACACATGCCCGTACAGATACATACGTTCATTCAGATGGCCCTACACATGTCCGTACAGATACATACGTTCATACAGATGGCCCTACACATGCCCGTACAGATACATACGTTCATACAGATGGCCCTACACATGTCCGTACAGATACATACGTTCGTACAGATGGTCCTACACATGCCCGTACAGATACATACGTTCATACAGATGGCCCTACACATGCCCGTACAGATACATACGTTCATACAGATGGCACTACACATGTCCGTACAGATACATACGTTCATACAGATGGTCCTACACATGTCCGTACAGATACATACCTTCATATAGATTACCCTACACATGCCCGTACAGATACATACGTTCATACAGATGGCACTACACATGTCCGTACAGATACATACGTTCATACAGATGGCACTACACATGTCCGTACAGATACATACGTTCATACAGATGGCCTACACATGCCCGTACAGATACATACGTTCATTCAGATGGCCCTACACATGTCCGTACAGATACATACGTTCATACAGATGGCCCTACACATGCCCGTACAGATACATACGTTCATACAGATGGCCCTACACATGTCCGTACAGATACATACGTTCGTACAAATGGCCCTACACATGCCCGTACAGATACATACCTTCATATAGATTACCCTACACATGCCCGTACAGATACATACGTTCATACAGATGGTCCTACACATGCCCGTACAGATACATACGTTCATACAGATGGCCCTACACATGCCCGTACAGATACATACGTCCATACAGATGGCCCTACACATGCCCGTACAGATACATACGTTCATATAGATGGCCCTACACATGCCCGTACAGATACATACGTTCATACAGATGGTCCTACACATGCCCGTACAGATACATACGTTCATACAGATGGCCCTACACATGCCCGTACAGATACATACGTTCATACAGATGGCACTACACATGTCCGTACAGATACATACGTTCATACAGATGGCCCTACACATGCCCGTACAGATACATACGTTCATACAGATGGTCCTACACATGCCCGTACAGATACATACGTTCATACAGATGGCCCTACACATGCCCGTACAGACACATACGTTCATACAGATGGCACTACACATGTTTGTACAGATACATACGTTCATACAGATGGCCCTACACATGCCCGTACAGATACATACGTTCATACAGATTGCACTACACATGTCCGTACAGATACATACGTTCATACAGACGGTCCTACACATGCCCGTACAGATACATACGTTCAAACAGATGGCACTACACATGTCCGTACATATACATACGTTCATACAGATGGCCCTACACATGTCCGTACAGATACATACGTTCATTCAGATGGCCCTACACATGTCCGTACAGATACATACGTTCATACAGATGGCACTACACATGTCCGTACAGATACATACGTTCATACAGATGGCCCTACACATGTACGTACAGATACACACGTTCATACAGATGGCCCTACACATGTCCGTACAGATACATACGTTCATACAGATGGCCCTACACATGTCAGTACATATACACACGTTCATACAGATGGCCCTACACATGTCCGTACAGATACATACGTTCATACAGATGGCCCTACACATGTCCGTACAGATACATACGTTCATACAGATGGCCCTACACATGTCCGTACATATACACACGTTCATACAGCTGGTCCTACACATGTCGGTAAAGATACATACGTTCATACAGATGGCCCTACACATGTCCGTACAGATACACACGTTCGTACAGATGGCCCTACACATGTCCGTACAGATACATACGTTCATACAGATGACCCTACACATGTCCGTACTGATACATACGTTCATACAGATGGCCCTACACATGTCCGTACAGATACACACGTTCGTACAGATGGCCTACACATGTCCGTACAGATACACACGTTCATACAGATGGCCCTACACATGTTCGTACAGATACTTACGTTCATACAGATGGCCCTACACATGTCCGTACAGATACATACGTTCATACAGATGGCCCTACACATGTCCGTACAGATACACATGTTCATACAGATGGCACTACACATGTCCGTACAGATACATACGTTCATACAGATGGCACTACACATGTCCGTACAGATACATACGTTCATACAGATGGTCCTACACATGCCCCTACAGATACATACGTTCATACAAATGGCCCTACACATGCCCGTACAGATACATACGTTCATACACATGGCCCTACTCATGTCCGTACAGATACATACGTTCATCCAGATGGCCCTACACATGCCCGTACAGATACATACGTTCATACAGATGGCCCTACACATGCCCGTACAGATACATACGTTCATACAGATGGTCCTACACATGCCCGTACAGATACATACGTTCATACAGATGGCCCTACACATGCCCGTACAGATACATACGTTCATACAGATGGCACTACACATGTCCGTACAGATACATACGTTCATACAGATGGCACTACACATGTCCGTACAGATACATACCTTCATACAGATGGTCCTACACATGCCCGTACAGATACATACGTTCATACAGATGGCCCTACACATGCCCGTACAGATACGTTCATACAGATGGCCCTACACATGCCCGTACAGATACATACGTTCATACAGATGGTCCTACACATGTCCGTACAGATACATACGTTCATACAGATGGTCCTACACATGACCGTACAGATACATACGTTCATACAGATGGCCCTACACATGTCCGTACAGATACATACGTTCATACAGATGGCCCTACACATGCCCGTACAGATACATACGTGCATACACATGGCCCGTACAGATACATACGTTCATACAGATGGCCCTACACATGACCGTACAGATACATACGTTCATACAGATGGCGCTACACATGCCCGTACAGATACATACGTTCATACAGATGACCCTACACATGTCCGTACAGATACATACGTTCATACAGATGGCCCTACACATGACCGTACAGATACATACGTTCATACAGATGGCGCTACACATGCCCGTACAGATACATACGTTCATACAGATGACCCTACACATGTCCGTACAGATACATACGTTCATACAGATGGTCCTACACATGTCCGTACAGATACATACGTTCATACAGATGGTCCTACACATGACCGTACAGATACATACGTTCATACAGATGGCGCTACACATGCCCGTACAGATACATACGTTCATACAGATGACCCTACACATGCCCGTACAGATACATACGTTCATACAGATGACCCTACACATGCCCGTACAGATACATACGTTCATACAGATGGTCCTACACATGCCCGTACAGATACATACGTTCATACAGATGGTCCTACACATGCCCGTACAGATACATACGTTCATACAGATGGTCCTACACATGCCCGTACAGATACATACGTTCATACAGATGACCCTACACATGCCCGTACAGATACATACGTTCATACAGATGGTCCTACACATGCCCGTACAGATACGTTCATACAGATGGCCCTACACATGCCCGTACAGATACATACGTTCATACAGATGGTCCTACACATGACCGTACAGATACATACGTTCATACAGATGGCGCTACACATGCCCGTACAGATACATACGTTCATACAGATGACCCTACACATGCATGTACAGATACATACGTTCATACAGATGACCCTACACATGCCCGTACAGATACATACGTTCATACAGATGGTCCTACACATGCCCGTACAGATACATACGTTCATACAGATGGCCCTACACATGCCCGTACAGATACATACGTTCATACAGATGGCCCTACACATGCCCGACCAGATACATACGTTGATACAGATGGTCCTACACTTGACCGTACAGATACATACGTTCATACAGATGGCCCTACACATGCCCGTACAGATACATACGTTCATACAGATGACCCTACACATGCCCGTACAGATACATACGTTCATACAGATGGCACTACACATGTCCTTACAGATACATACGTTCATACAGATGACCCTACACATGCCCGTACAGATACATACGTTCATACAGATGGCCCTACACATGCCCGTACAGATACATACCTTCATATAGATTACCCTAAACATGCCCGTACAGATACATACGTTCATACAGATGGCCCTAAACATGCCCGTACAGGTACATACGTTCATACAGATGGCACTACACATGTCCGTACAGATACATACATTCATACAGATGGCACTACACATGTCCGTACAGATACATACGTTCATACAGATGGCCTACACATGCCCGTACAGATACATACGTTCATTCAGATGGCCCTACACATGTCCGTACAGATACATACGTTCATACAGATGGCCCTACACATGCCCGTACAGATACATACGTTCATACAGATGGCCCTACACATGTCCGTACAGTTACATACGTTCGTACAGATGGCCCTACACATGCCCGTACAGATACATACCTTCATATAGATTACCCTACACATGCCCGTACAGATACATACTTTCATACAGATGGTCCTACACATGCCCGTACAGATACATACGTTCATACAGATGGCCCTACACATGCCCGTACAGATACATACGTTCATACAGATGGCCCTACACATGCCCGTACAGATACATACGTTCATACAGATGGCCCTACACATGCCCGTACAGATACATACGTTCATACAGATGGTCCTACACATGCCCGTACAGATACATACGTTCATACAGATGGCCCTACACATGCCCGTACAGATACATACGTTCATACAGATGGCACTACACATGTCCGTACAGATACATACGTTCATACAGATGGCAATACACATGCCCGTACAGATACTTACGTTCATACAGATGGTCCTACACATGCCCGTACAGATACATACGTTCATACAGATGGTCCTACACATGACCGTACAGATACATACGTTCATACAGATGGTCCTACACATGCCCGTACAGATACATACGTTCATACAGATGGTCCTACACATGCCCGTACAGATACTTACGTTCATACAGATGGTCCTACACATGCCCGTACAGATACATACGTTCATACAGATGGTCCTACACATGACCGTACAGATACTTACGTTCATACAGATGGTCCTACACATGCCCGTACAGATACATACGTTCATACAGATGGTCCTACACATGCCCGTACAGATACATACGTTCATACAGATGGTCCTACACATGCCCGTACAGATACATACGTTCATACAGATGGCCCTACACATGCCCGTACAGATACATACGTTCATACAGATGGTCCTACACATGCCCGTACAGATACATACGTTCATACAGATGGTCCTACACATGACCGTACAGATACATACGTTCATACAGATGGCCCTACACATGCCCGTACAGATACATACGTTCATACAGATGGCACTACACATGTCCGTACAGATACATACGTTCATACAGATGGCCCTACACATGTCCGTACAGATACATACGTTCATACAGATGGCCCTACACATGACCGTACAGATACATACGTTCATACAGATGGCCCTACACATGCCCGTACAGATACATACGTTCATACAGATGGCACTACACATGTCCGTACAGATACATACGTTCATACAGATGGCCCTACACATGCCCGTACAGATACATACGTTCATACAGATGGCTCTACACATGTCCGTACAGACACATACGTTCATGCAGATGGCCCTACACATGTCCGTACAGATACACACGTTCATACAGATGGCCCTACACATGTCCGTACAGATACATACGTTCATACAGATGGCCCTACACATGTCCGTACAGATACATACGTTCATACAGATGGTCCTACACATGACCGTACAGATACACACGTTCATACAGATGGCCCTACACATGTCCGTACAGATACATACGTTCATAAAGATGGCCCTACACATGTCCGTACAGATACATACGTTCATACAGATGGCCCTACACATGTCCGTACAGATACATACGTTCATACAGATGGTCCTACACATGCCCGTACAGATACATACGTTCATACAGATGGCCCTACACATGCCCGTACAGATACATACGTTCATACAGATGGTCCTACACATGACCGTACAGATACACACGTTCATACAGATGGCCCTACACATGTCCGTACAGATACATACGTTCATACAGATGGCACTACACATGCCCGTACAGATACATACGTTCATACAGATGGCCCTACACATGCCCGTACAGATACATACGTTCATACAGATGGCCCTACACATGCCCGTACAGATACATACGTTCATACAGATGGCCCTACACATGCCCGTACAGATACATACGTTCATACAGATGGCCCTACACATGTCCGTACAGATACATACGTTCATACAGATGGCACTACACATGCCCGTACAGATACATACGTTCATACAGATGGCCCTACACATGACCGTACAGATACATACGTTCATACAGATGGCCCTACACATGCCCGTACAGATACATACGTTCGTACAGATGGCGCTACATATGTCCGTACAGACACATACGTTCATGCAGATGGCCCTACACATGTCCGTACAGATACACACGTTCATACAGATGGCCCTACACATGCCCGTACAGATACATACGTTCATACAGATGGCTCTACACATGTCCGTACAGACACATACGTTCATGCAGATGGCCCTACACATGTCCGTACAGATACACACGTTCATACAGATGGCCCTACACATGTCCGTACAGATACATACGTTCATGCAGATGGCCCTACACATGCCCGTACAGATACATACGTTCATACAGATGGCCCTACACATGTCCGTACAGACACATACGTTCATACAGATGGCTCTACACATGTCCGTACAGACACATACGTTCATGCAGATGGCCCTACACATGTCCGTACAGATACACACGTTCATACAGATGGCCCTACACATGCCCGTACAGATACATACGTTCATACAGATGGCTCTACACATGTCCGAACAGACACATACGTTCATGCAGATGGCCCTACACATGTCCGTACAGATACATACGTTCATACAGATGGCCCTACACATGCCCTTACAGATACATACGTTCATACAGATGGCTCTACACATGTCCGTACAGACACATACGTTCATGCAGATGGCCCTACACATGTCCGTACAGATACATACGTTCATACAGATGGCCCTACACATGCCCGTACAGATACACACGTTCATACAGATGGCCCTACACATGTCCGTACAGATACATACTTTCGTACAGATGGCGCTACACATGTCCGTACAGAAACATACGTTCATACAGATGGCCCTACACATGTCCGTACAGATACATACGTTCATACAGATGGCCCTACACATGTCCGTACAGACACATACGTTAATACAGATGGCAATACACATGTCCGTACAGATACATACGTTCATACAGATGGCCCTACACATGTCCGTACAGATACATACGTTCATACAGATGGTCCTACACATGACCGTACAGATACATACGTTCATACAGATGGCCCTACACATGCCCGTACAGATACATACGTTCATACAGATGGCACTACACATGTCCGTACAGATACATACGTTCATACAGATGGCCCTACACATGCCCGTACAGATACATACGTTCATACAGATGGCTCTACACATGTCCGTACAGACACATACGTTCATGCAGATGGCCCTACACATGTCCGTACAGATACACACGTTCATACAGATGGCAATACACATGTCCGTACAGATACATACGTTCATACAGATGGCCCTACACATGTCCGTACAGATACATACGTTCATACAGATGGCCCTACACATGTCCGTACAGATACACACGTTCATACAGATGGCCCTACACATGTCCGTACAGATACATACTTTCGTACAGATGGCGCTACACATGTCCGTACAGAAACATACGTTCATACAGATGGCCCTACACATGTCCGTACAGATACATACGTTCATACAGATGGCCCTACACATGTCCGTACAGATACACACGTTCGTACAGATGGCCCTACACATGTTCGTACAGATACATACGTTCATACAGATGACCCTACACGTGTCCGTACAGATACATACGTTCATACAAATGGCTCTACACATGCCCGTACAGATACATACGTTCATACAGATGGCACTACTCATGTCCGTACAGATACACACGTTCGTTCAGATGGCCCTACACATGTCCGTACAGATACATACGTTCATACAGATGGCCCTACACATGCCCGTACAGATACATACGTTCATACAGATGGCCCTACACATGTCCGTACAGATACATACGTTCATACAGATGGCCCTACAGATGTCCGTACAGATACATACGTCCATACAGATGGCCCTACACATGCCCGTACAGATACATACGTTCATACAGATGGCCCTACACATGTCCGTACAGATACATACGTTCATGCAGATGGCCCTACACATGCCCGTACAGATACATACGTTCATACAGATGGCCCTACACATGTCCGTACAGATACATACGTTCGTACAGATGGCGCTACACATGTCAGTACAGAAACATACGTTCATACAGATAGCCCTACACATGTCCGTACAGATACATACGTTCATACAGATGGCCCTACACATGTCCGTACAGATACACACGTTCGTACAGATGGCCCTACACATGTCCGTACAGATACATACGTCCATACAGATGGCCCTACACATGCCCGTACAGATACA
The DNA here is from genome assembly GCA_036971475.1 of Prosapia bicincta. NCBI lineage: Eukaryota > Metazoa > Arthropoda > Insecta > Hemiptera > Cercopidae > Prosapia > Prosapia bicincta. The sequence continues at coordinate 41,597,175 of JBAIZL010000006.1, read as the reverse complement.
TACGTTCATACAGATGGCCATACACATGTCCGTACAGATACATACGTTCATACAGATGGCCCTACATATGCCCGTACAGATACATACGTTCATACAGATGGCCCTACACATGTCCGTACAGATACATACGTTCATACAGATGGCCCTACACATGCCCGTACAGATACATACGTTCATACAGATGGTGCTACACATGTCCGTACAGATACATACGTTCATACAGATGGCCTACAGATGTCCGTACAGATACATACGTCCATACAGATGGCCCTACACATGCCCGTACAGATACATACGTTCATACAGATGGCCCTACACATGTCCGTACAGATACATACGTTCATGCAGATGGCCCTACACATGCCCGTACAAGATGGCCCTACACATGTCCGTACAGATACATACGTTCATACAGATGGCCCTACACATGCCCGTACAGATACATGCGTTCATACAGATGGCCCTACACATGTCCGTACAGATACATACGTTCTTACAGATGGCCCTGCTCATGTCCGTACAGATACATACGTCCATACAGATGGCCCTACACATGCCCGTACAGATACATACGTTCATACAGATGGCCCTACACATGCCCGTACAGATACATACGTTCATACAGATGGTCCTACACATGCCCGCACAGATACACACGTTCTTACAGATGGCCCTGCTCATGTCCGTACAGATACATACGTTCATACAGATGGCCCTACACATGCCCGTACAGATACATACGTTCATACAGATGGTCCTACACATGCCCGTACAGATACTTACGTTCATACAAATGGCCCTACACATGCCCGTACAGATACATACGTTCATACAGATGGCCCTACACATGCCCGTACAGATACATACGTTCATACAGATGGTCCTACACATGCCCGTACAGATACTTACGTTCATACAGATGGCCCTACACATGTCCGTACAGATACATACGTTCATACAGATGGCCCTACACATGCCCGTACAGATACATATGTTCATACAGATGGTCCTACACATGCCCGTACAGATACATACGTTCATACAGATGGCCCTACACATGTCCGTACAGATACATACGTTCATACAGATGGCCCTACACATGCCCGTACAGATACATACGTTCATACAGATGGTCCTACACATGCCCGTACAGATACATACGTTCATACAGATGGCCCTACACATGCCTGTACAGATACATACGTTCATACAGATTGCACTACACATGTCCGTACAGATACATACGTTCATACAGATGGTCCTACACATGTCCGTACAGATACATACGTTCGTACAGATGGCCCTACCCATGTCCGTACAGATACATACGTTCGTACAGATGGCACTACACATGTCCGTACAGTGACATACGATCGTACAGATGGCACTACACATGTCCGTACAGATACATACGTTCGTACAGAAGGCACTACACATGCCCGTACAGATACATACGTTTGTACAGATGGCACTACACATTTCCGTACAGATACATACGTTTGTACAGATGGCACTACACATGTCGGTACAGATACATACGTTCGTACAGATGGCACTACACATGTCCGTACAGATACATCCGTACATACAGATGGCACTACACATGTCCGTACAAATACATACGTTCGTACAGATGGCACTACACATGTCCGTACAGATACATACGTTCGTACAGATGGCACTACACATGTCCGTACAGATACATACGTTCGTACAGATGGCACTACACATGTCCGTACAGATACATACGTTCATACTGATGGCCCTACACATGTCCGTCCAGATACATACGTTCGTACAGATGGCACTACACATGTCCGTACAGATACATACGTTCGTACAGATAGCACTACACATGTCCGTACTGATACATACGTTCATACTGATGGCCCTACACATGTCCGTCCAGATACATACGTTCGTACAGATGGCACTACACATGTCCGTACAGATACATACGTTCATACAGAGGGCCCTACACATGCCCGTACAGATACATACGTTCATACAGATGGCCCTACACATGTCCGTACAGATACATACGTTCATACAGATGGCCCTACATATGTCCGTACAGATACATACGTTCATACAGATGGCCCTACACAAGTCCGTACAGATACATACGTTCATACAGATGGCCCTACACATGTCCGTACAGATACATACGTTCATACAGATGGCCCTACACATGTCCGTACAGATACATACGTTCATACAGATGGCCCTACACATGTCTGTACAGATACATACGTTCATACAGATGGCCCTACACATGCCCGTACAGATTCATACGTTCATACAGATGGTCCTACACATGTCCGTACAGATACATACGTTTATACAGATGGCACTACAAATGTCCGTACAGATTCATACGTTCATACAGATGGCCCTACACATGTCCGTACAGATACATACGTTCATACAGATGGCCCTACACATGTGCGTACAGATACATACGTTCATACAGACGGCCCTACACATGCCCGTACAGATACATACGTTCATACAGATGGTCCTACACATGCCTGTACAGATACATACGTTCATACAGATGGCCCTACACATGCCCGTACAGATACATACGTTGATACAGATGGTCCTACACTTGCCCGTACAGATACATACGTACATACAGATGGCCCTACACATGCCCGTACAGATACATACGTTCATACAGATGACCCTACACATGCCCGTACAGATACATACGTTCATACAGATGGCACTACACATGTCCTTACAGATACATACGTTCATACAGATGACCCTACACATGCCCGTACAGATACATACGTTCATACAGAGGGCCCTACACATGCCCGTACAGATACATACGTTCATACAGATGGCCCTACACATGTCCGTACAGATACATACGTTCATACAGATGGCACTACACATGTCCGTAGAGATACATACGTTCATACAGATGGCACTACACATGTCCGTACAGATACATACGTTCATACAGATGGCCTACACATGCCCGTACAGATACATACGTTCATTCAGATGGCCCTACACATGTCCGTACAGATACATACGTTCATACAGATGGCCCTACACATGCCCGTACAGATACATACGTTCATACAGATGGCCCTACACATGTCCGTACAGTTACATACGTTCGTACAGATGGCCCTACACATGCCCGTACAGATACATACCTTCATATAGATTACCCTACACATGCCCGTACAGATACATACTTTCATACAGATGGTCCTACACATGCCCGTACAGATACATACGTTCATACAGATGGCCCTACACATGCCCGTACAGATACATACGTTCATACAGATGGCCCTACACATGCCCGTACAGATACATACGTTCATACAGATGGCCCTACACATGCCCGTACAGATACATACGTTCATACAGATGGTCCTACACATGCACGTACAGATATATACGTTCATACAGATGGCCCTACACATGCCCGTACAGATACATACGTTCATACAGATGGCACTACACATGTCCGTACAGACACATACGTTCATACAGATGGCCCTACACATGCCCGTACAGATACATACGTTCATACAGATGGTCCTACACATGACCGTACAGATACATACGTTCATACAGATGGCCCTACACATGCCCGTACAGATACATACGTTCATACAGATGGCACTACACATGTCCGTACAGATACATACGTTCATACAGATGGCCCTACACATGCCCGTACAGATACATACGTTCATACAGATGGCACTACACATGTCCGTACAGATACATACGTTCATGCAGATGGCCCTACACATGTCCGTACAGATACACACGTTCATACAGATGGCAATACACATGTCCGTACAGATACATACGTTCATACACATGGCCCTACACATGTCCGTACAGATACATACGTTCATACAGATGGCCCTACACATGTCCGTACAGATACACACGTTCATACAGATGGCCCTACACATGTCCGTACAGATACATACGTTCGTACATATGGCGCTACACATGTCCGTACAGAAACATACGTTCATACAGATGGCCCTACACATGTCCGTACAGATACATACGTTCATACAGATGGCCCTACACATGTCCGTACAGATACACACGTTCGTACAGATGGCCCTACACATGTTCGTACAGATACATACGTTCATACAGATGACCCTACACGTGTCCGTACAGATACATACGTTCATATAAATGGCTCTACACATGCCCGTACAGATACATACGTTCATACAGATGGCACTACTCATGTCCGTACAGATACACACGTTCGTTCAGATGGCCCTACACATGTCCGTACAGATACATACGTTCATACAGATGGCCCTACACATGCCCGTACAGATACATACGTTCATACAGATGGCCCTACACATGTCCGTACAGATACATACGTTCATACAGATGGCCCTACAGATGTCCGTACAGATACATACGTCCATACAGATGGCCCTACACATGCCCGTACAGATACATACGTTCATACAGATGGCCCTACACATGTCCGTACAGATACATACGTTCATGCAGATGGCCCTACACATGCCCGTACAGATACATACGTTCATACAGATGGCCCTACACATGTCCGTACAGATACATACGTTCGTACAGATGGCGCTACACATGTCCGTACAGAAACATACGTTCATACAGATGGCCCTACACATGTCCGTACAGATACATACGTCCATACAGATGGCCCTACACATGCCCGTACAGATACATACGTTCATACAGATGGCCCTACACATGTCCGTACAGATACATACGTTCATACAGATGGCCCTACACATGCCCGTACAGATACATACGTTCATACAGATGGCCCTACACATGTCCTTACAGATACATACGTTCATACAGATGGCCCTACACATGCCCGTACAGATACATACGTTCATACAGATGGTGCTACACATGTCCGTACAGATACATACGTTCATACAGATGGCCCTACAGATGTCCGTACAGATACATACGTTCATACAGATGGCCCTACACATGTCCGTACAGATACATACGTTCATACAGATGGCCCTACATATGCCCGTACAGATTCATACGTTCATACAGATGGTCCTACACATGTCCGTACAGATACATACGTTCATACAGATGGCACTACAAATGTCCGTACAGATTCAACGTTCATACAGATGGCCCTACACATGTCCGTACAGATACATACGTTCATACAGATGGCCCTACACATGTGCGTACAGATACATACGTTCATACAGACGGCCCTACACATGCCCGTACAGATACATACGTTCATACAGATGGTCCTACACATGCCTGTTCAGATACATACGTTCATACAGATGGCCCTACACATGCCCGTACAGATACATACGTTGATACAGATGGTCCTACACATGCCCGTACAGATACATACGTTCATACAGATGGCACTACACATGTCCTTACAGATACATACGTTCATACAGATGACCCTACACATGCCCGTACAGATACATACGTTCATACAGATGGCCATACACATGCCCGTACAGATACATACCTTCATTTAGATTACCCTAAACATGCCCGTACAGATACATACGTTCATACAGATGGCCCTACACATGCCCGTACAGGTACATACGTTCATACAGATGGCACTACACATGTCCGTACAGATACATACGTTCATACAGATGGCACTACACATGTCCGTACAGATACATACGTTCATACAGATGGCCTACACATGCCCGTACAGATACATACGTTCATTCAGATGGCCCTACACATGTCCGTACAGATACATACGTTCATACAGATGGCCCTACACATGCCCGTACAGATACATACGTTCATACAGATGGCCCTACACATGTCCGTACAGTTACATACGTTCGTACAGATGGCCCTACACATGCCCGTACAGATACATACCTTCATATAGATTACCCTACACATGCCCGTACAGATACAAACTTTCATACAGATGGTCCTACACATGCCCGTACAGATACATACGTTCATACAGATGGCCCTACACATGCCCGTACAGATACATACGTTCATACAGATGGCCCTACACATGCCCGTACAGATACATACGTTCATACAGATGGCCCTACACATGCCCGTACAGATACATACGTTCATACAGATGGTCCTACACATGCACGTACAGATACATACGTTCATACAGATGGCCCTACACATGCCCGTACAGATACATACGTTCATACAGATGGCACTACACATGTCCGTACAGATACATACGTTCATACAGATGGCCCTACACATGCCCGTACAGATACATACGATCATACAGATGGTCCTACACATGACCGTACAGATACATACGTTCATACAGATGGCCCTACACATGCCCGTACAGATACATACGTTCATACAGATGGCCCTACACATGTCCGTACAGATACATACGTTCATACAGATGGCACTACACATGTCCGTACAGATACATACGTTCATACAGATGGCACTACACATGTCCGTACAGATACATACGTTCATACAGATGGCACTACACATGCCCGTACAGATACATACGTTCATACAGATGGCACTACACATGTCCGTACAGATACATACGTTCATACAGATGGCCCTACACATGCCCGTACAGATACATACGTTCATACAGATGGCACTACACATGCCCGTACAGATACATACGTTCATACAGATGGCCCTACACATGTCCGTACAGATACATACGTTCATACAGATGGCCCTACACATGTCCGTACAGATACATACGTTCATACAGATGGCCCTACACATGTCCGTACAGATACATACGTTCATACAGATGGCCCTACACATGTCCGTACAGATACATACGTTCATACAGATGGCACTACACATGCCCGTACAGATACATACGTTCATACAGATGGCCCTACACATGTCCGTACAGATACATACGTTCATACAGATGGCCCTACACATGCCCGTACAGATACATACGTTCATACAGATGGCCCTACACATGTCCGTACAGATACATACGTTCATACAGATGGCCCTACACATGTCCGTACAGATACATACGTTCATACAGATGGCCCTACACATGTCCGTACAGATACATACGTTCATACAGATGGCACTACACATGCCCGTACAGATACATACGTTCATACAGTTGGCCCTACACATGTCCGTACAGATACATACGTTCATACAGATGGCCCTACACATGCCCGTACAGATACATACGTTCATACAGATGGCACTACACATGCCCGTACAGATACATACGTTCATACAGATGGCACTACACATGTCCGTACAGATACATACGTTCATACAGATGGCCCTACACATGCCCGTACAGATACATACGTTCATACAGATGGCACTACACATGTCCGTACAGATACATACGTTCATGCAGATGGCCCTACACATGTCCGTACAGATACACACGTTCATACAGATGGCAATACACATGTCCGTACAGATACATACGTTCATACACATGGCCCTACACATGTCCGTACAGATACATACGTTCATACAGATGGCCCTACACATGTCCGTACAGATACACACGTTCATACAGATGGCCCTACACATGTCCGTACAGATACATACGTTCGTACAGATGGCGCTACACATGTACGTACAGAAACATACGTTCATACAGATGGCCCTACACATGTCCGTACAGATACATACGTTCATACAGATGGCCCTACACATGTCCGTACAGATACACACGTTCGTACAGATGGCCCTACACATGTTCGTACAGATACATACGTTCATACAGATGACCCTACACGTGTCCGTACAGATACATACGTTCATATAAATGGCTCTACACATGCCCGTACAGATACATACGTTCATACAGATGGCACTACTCATGTCCGTACAGATACACACGTTCGTTCAGATGGCCTACACATGTCCGTACAGATACATACGTTCATACAGATGGCCCTACACATGCCCGTACAGATACATACGTTCATACAGAAAGCCCTACACATGTCCGTACAGATACATACGTTCATACAGATGGCCCTACAGATGTCCGTACAGATACATACGTCCATACAGATGGCCCTACACATGCCCGTACAGATACATACGTTCATACAGATGGCCCTACACATGTCCGTACAGATACATACGTTCATGCAGATGGCCCTACACATGCCCGTACAGATACATACGTTCATACAGATGGCCCTACACATGTCCGTACAGATACATACGTTCGTACAGATGGCGCTACACATGTCCGTACAGAAACATACGTTCATACAGATGGCCCTACACATGTCCGTACAGATACATACGTTCATAAAGATGGCCCTACACATGTCCGTACAGATACACACGTTCGTACAGATGGCCCTACACATGTCCGTACAGATACATACGTCCATACAGATGGCCCTACACATGCCCGTACAGATACATACGTTCATACAGATGGCCCTACACATGCCCGTACAGATACATACGTTCATACAGATGGCCCTACACATGTCCGTACAGATACATACGTTCATACAGATGGCCCTACACATGCCCGTACAGATACATACGTTCGTACAGATGGCCCTACACATGCCCGTACAGATACATACGTTCATACAGATGGCCCTACACATGCCCGTACAGATACATACGTTCGTACAGATGGCCCTACACATGCCCGTACAGATACATACGTTCGTACAGATGGCCCTACACATGCCCGTACAGATACATACGTTCACAGATGGCCCTACACAAGACCTTACAGATACATACGTTCATACAGATGGCCCTACACATGCCCGTACAGATACATACGTTCATACAGATGGCCCTACACATGTCCGTACAGATACATACGTTCATACAGATGGCCCTACACATGCCCGTAAAGATACATACGTTCATACAGATGGCCCTACACATGTCCGTACAGATACATACGTTCATACAGATGGCCCTACACATGCCCGTACAGATACATACGTTCATACAGATGGCCCTACACATGTCCGTACAGATACATACGTTCATACAGATGGCCCTACACATGTCCGTACAGATACATACGTTCATACAGATGGCCCTACACATGTCCGTACAGATACATACGTTCATACAGATGGCCCTACACATGCCCGTACAGATACATACGTTCATACAGATGGCCCTACACATGCCCGTACAGATACATACGTTCATACAGATGGCCCTACACATGCCCGTACAGATACATACGTTCATACAGATGGCCCTACACATGCCCGTACAGATACATACGTTCATACAGATGGCCCTACACATGTCCGTACAGATACATACGTTCATACAGATGGCCCTACACATGCCCGTACAGATACATACGTTCGTACAGATGGCCCTACACATGCCCGTACAGATACATACGTTCATACAGATGGCCCTACACATGCCCGTACAGATACATACGTTCGTACAGATGGCCCTACACATGCCCGTACAGATACATACGTTCGTACAGATGGCCCTACACATGCCCGTACAGATACATACGTTCACAGATGGCCCTACACAAGACCGTACAGATACATACGTTCATACAGATGGCACTACACATGTCCGTACAGATACATACGGTCGTACAGATGGCCCTACATATGCCCTTACAGATACATACGTTCATACAGATGGCACTACACATGTCCGTACAGATACATACGTTCGTACAGATTGCACTTCACATGTCCGTACAGATACATACGTTCATACAGATGGCCCTACACATGTCCGTACAGATATATACGTTCATACAGATGGCCCTACACATGCCCGTGCAGATACATACGTTCATACAGATGGCCCTACACATGCCCGTACAGATACATACGTTCATACAGATGGCCCTACACTAGCCCGTACAGATACATACCTTCATACAGATGGCCCTACACATGCCCGTACAGATACATACGTTCATACAGATGGTCCTACACATGCCCGTACAGATACATACGTTCATACAGATGGCCCTACACATGCTTGTACAGATACATACGTTCATACAGATGGCCCTACACATGCCCGTACAGATACATACGTTCATACAGATGGCCCTACACATGCCCGTACAGATACATACGTTCATACAGATGGCCCTACACATGCCCGTACAGATACATACGTTCATACAGATGGTCCTACACATGCCCGTACAGATACACACGTTCTTACAGATGGCCCTGCTCATGTCCGTACAGATACATACGTTCATACAGATGGCCCTACACATGCCCGTACAGATACATACGTTCATACAGATGGTCCTACACATGCCCGTACAGATACTTACGTTCATACAAATGGCCCTACACATGCCCGTACTAATACATACGTTCATACAGATGGCCCTACACATGCCCGTACAGATACATACGTTCATACAGATGGTCCTACACATGCCCGTACAGATACTTACGTTCATACAGATGGCCCTACACATGTCCGTACAGATACATACGTTCATACAGATGGCCCTACACATGCCCGTACAGATACATATGTTCATACAGATGGTCCTACACATGCCCGTACAGATACATACGTTCATACAGATGGCCCTACACATGTCCGTACAGATACATACGTTCATACAGATGGCCCTACACATGCCCGTACAGATACATACGTTCATACAGATGGTCCTACACATGCCCGTACAGATACATACGTTCATACAGATGGCCCTACACATGCCCGTACAGATACATACGTTCATACAGATTGCACTACACATGTCCGTACAGATACATACGTTCGTACAGATGGTCCTACACATGTCCGTACAGATACATACGTTCATACAGATTGCCCTACCCATGTCCGTACAGATACATACGTTCGTACAGATGGCACTACACATGTCCGTACAGTGACATACGATCGTACAGATGGCACTACACATGTCCGTACAGATACATACGTTCGTACAGAAGGCACTACACATGTCCGTACAGATACATACGTTTGTACAGATGGCACTACACATTTCCGTACAGATACATACGTTTGTACAGATGGCACTACACATATCGGTACAGATACATACGTTCGTACAGATGGCACTACACATGTCCGTACAGATACATCCGTACATACAGATGGCACTACACATGTCCGTACAAATTCATACGTTCGTACAGATGGCACTACACATGTCCGTACAGATACATACGTTCGTACAGATGGCACTACACATGTCCGTACAGATACATACGTTCGTACAGATGGCACTACACATGTCCGTACAGATACATACGTTCATACTGATGGCCCTACACATGTCCGTCCAGATACATACGTTCGTACAGATGGCACTACACATGTCCGTACAGATACATACGTTCATACAGAGGGCCCTACACATGCCCGTACAGATACATACGTTCGTACAGATGGCACTACACATTTCCGTACAGATACATACGTTTGTACAGATGGCACTACACATGTCCGTACAGATACATACGTTCGTACAGATGGCACTACACATGTCCGTACAGATACATACGTTCATACTGATGGCCCTACACATGTCCGTCCAGATACATACGTTCGTACAGATGGCACTACACATGTCCGTACAGATATATACGTTCATACAGAGGGCCCTACACATGCCCGTACAGATACATACGTTCATACAGATGGCCCTACACATGTCCGTACAGATACATACGTTCATACAGATGGCCCTACATATGTCCGTACAGATACATACGTTCATACAGATGGCCCTACACAAGTCCGTACAGATACATACGTTCATACAGATGGCCCTACACATGTCCGTACAGATACATACGTTCATACAGATGGCCCTACACATGTCCGTACAGATACATACGTTCATACAGATGGCCCTACACATGTCCGTACAGATACATACGGTCATACAGATGGCCCTACACATGCCCGTACAGATTCATACGTTCATACAGATGGTCCTACACATGTCCGTACAGATACATACGTTCATACAGATGGCACTACAAATGTCCGTACAGATTCATACGTTCATACAGATGGCCCTACACATGTCCGTACAGATACATACGTTCATACAGATGGCCCTACACATGTGCGTACAGATACATACGTTCATACAGACGGCCCTACACATGCCCGTACAGATACATACGTTCATACAGATGGTCCTACACATGCCCGTACAGATACATACGTTCATACAGATGGCCCTACACATGCCCGTACAGATACATACGTTCATACAGATGGTCCTACACATGCCCGTACAGATACATACGTTCATACAGATGGCCCTACACATGCCCGTACAGATACATACGTTCATACAGATGGTCCTACACATGCCCGTACAGATACATACGTTCATACAGATGGCCCTACACATGCCCGTACAGATACATACGTTCATACAGATAGCCCTACACATGCCCGTACAGATACATACGTTCATACAGATGGTCCTACACATGCCCGTACAGATACATACGTTCATACAGATGGCCCTACACATGCCCGTACAGATACATACGTTCATACAGATGGCCCTACACAAGCCCGTATAGATACATACGTTCATACAGATGGCCCTACACATGCCCGTACAGATACATACGTTCATACAGATGGTCCTACACATGCCCGTACAGATACATACGTTCATACAGATGGCCCTACACATGCCCGTACAGATACATACGTTCATACAGATGGCCCTACACATGCCCGTACAGATACATACGTTCATACAGATGGCCCTACACATGCCCGTTCAGATACATACGTTCATACAGATGGCCCTAAACATGCCCGTAAAGATACTTACGTTCATACAGATGGCCCTACACATGTCCGTACAGATACATACGTTCATACAGATGGCCCTACACATGCCCGTACAGATACATATGTTCATACAGATGGTCCTACACATGCTCGTACAGATACATACGTTCATACAGTGGCCCTACACATGTCCGTACAGATACATACGTTCATACAGAAGGCCCTACACATGCCCGTACAGATACTTACGTTCATACAGATGGTCCTACACATGCCCGTACAGATACATACGTTCATACAGATGGCCCTACACATGCCCGTACAGATACATACGTTCATACAGATGGCACTACACATGTCCGTACAGATACATACGTTCGTACAGATGGTCCTACACATGTCCGTACAGATACATACGTTCATACACATGGCCCTACACATGTCCGTACAGATACATACGTTCGTACAGATGGCACTGCACATGTCCGTACAGATACATACGATCGTACAGATGGCAACTACACATGTCCGTACAGATACATACGTTCGTACAGATGGCACTACATATGTCCGTACAGATACATACGTTCGTACAGATGGCACTACACATGTCCGTACAGATACATACGTTCGTACAGATGGTCCTACACATGTCCGTACAGATACATACGTTCATACACATGGCCCTACACATGTCCGTACAGATACATACGTTCGTACAGATGGCACTACACATGTCCGTACAGATACATACGATCGTACAGATGGCAACTACACATGTCCGTACAGATACATACGTTCGTACAGATGGCACTACATATGTCCGTACAGATACATACGTTCGTACAGATGGCACTACACATTTCCGTACAGATACATACGTTTGTACAGATGGCACTACACATGTCGGTACAGATACATACGTTCGTACAGATGGCACTACACATGTCCGTACAAATACATCCGTTCATACAGATGGCACTACACATGTCCGTACAGATACATACGTTCGTACAGATGGCACTACACATGTCCGTACAGATACACACGTTCGTACAGATGGCACTACACATGTCCGTACAGATACATACGTTCGTACAGATGGCACTACACATGTCCGTACAGATACATACGTTCATACTTATGGCCCTACACATGGCCGTCCAGATACATACGTTCGTACAGATGGCACTACACATGTCCGTACAGATACATACGTTCATACAGAGGGCCCTACACATGCCCGTACAGATACATACGTTCATACAGATGGTCCTACACATGTCCGTACAGATACATACGTTCATACAGATGGCCCTACACATGTCCGTACAGATACATACGTTCATACAGATGGCCCTACACATGTCCGTACAGATACATACGTTCATACAGATGGCAATACACATGCCCGTACAGATACATACGTTCATAAAGATGGCCCTACACATGTCCGTACAGATACATACGTTCATACAGATGGCCCTACACATGTCCGTACAGATACATACGTTCATACAGATGGCCCTACACATGCCCGTACAGATACATACGTTCGTACAGATGGCCCTACACATGCCCGTACAGATACATACGTTCATACAGATGGCCCTACACATGCCCGTACAGATACATACGTTCATACAGATGGCCCTACACATGCCCGTACAGATACATACGTTCGTACAGATGGCCCTACACATGCCCGTACAGATACATACGTTCATACAGATGGCCCTACACATGCCCGTACAGATACATATGTTCGTACAGATGGCCCTACACATGCCCGTACAGATACATACGTTCGTACAGATGGCCCTACACATGTCCGTACAGATACATACGTTCATACAGATGGCACTACACATGTCCGTACAGATACATACGTTCATACAGATGGCACTACACATGTCCGTACAGATACATACGTTCATACAGATAGCCCTACACATGTCCGTACAGATACATACGTTCATACAGATGGCCCTACACATGCCCGTACAGATACATACGTTCATACAGATGGTCCTACACATGCCCGTACAGATACATACGTTCATACAGATGGCCCTACACATGCCCGTACAGATACATACGTTCATACAGATGGTCCTACACATGACCGTACAGATACATACGTTCATACAGATGGCCCTACACATGCCCGTACAGATACATACGTTCATACAGATGGTCCTACACATGCCCGTACAGATACATACGTTCATACAGATGGTCCTACACATGTCCATACAGATACTTACGTTCATACAGATGGCCCTACACATGCCCGTACAGATACATACGTTCATACAGATGGTCCTACACATGACCGTACAGATACATACGTTCATACAGATGGCCCTACACATGCCCGTACAGATACATACGTTCATACAGATGGCCCTACACATGTCCGTACAGATACATACGTTCATACAGATGGCCCTACACATGCCCGTACAGATACATACGTTCATACAGATGGCCCTACACATGTCCGTACAGATACATACGTTCATACAGATGGCCCTACAGATGTCCGTACAGATACATACGTCCATACAGATGGCCCTACACATGCCCGTACAGATACATACGTTCATACAGATGGCCCTACACATGTCCGTACAGATACATACGTTCATGCAGATGGCCCTACACATGCCCGTACAGATACATACGTTCATACAGATGGCCCTACACATGTCCGTACAGATACATACGTTCGTATAGATGGCGCTACACATGTCCGTACAGAAACATACGTTCATACAGATGGCCCTACACATGTCCGTACAGATACATACGTTCATACAGATGGCCCTACACATGTCCGTACAGATACACACGTTCGTACAGATGGCCCTACACATGTCCGTACAGATACATACGTCCATACAGATAGCCCTACACATGCCCGTACAGATACATACGTTCATACAGATGGCCCTACACATGTCCGTACAGATACATACGTTCATACAGATGGCCCTACACATGCCCGTACAGATACATACGTTCATACAGATGGCCCTACACATGTACGTACAGATACATACGTTCATACAGATGGCCCTACACATGCCCGTACAGATACATACGTTCATACAGATGGTGCTACACATGTCCGTACAGATACATACGTTCATACAGATGGCCCTACAGATGTCCGTACAGATACATACGTCCATACAGATGGCCCTACACATGCCCGTACAGATACATACGTTCATACAGATGGCCCTACACATGTCCGTACAGATACATACGTTCATGCAGATGGCCCTACACATGCCCGTACAGATACATACGTTCATACAGATGGCCCTACACATGTCCGTACAGATACATACGTTCATACAGATGGCCCTACACATGCCCGTACAGATACATGCGTTCATACAGATGGCCCTACACATGTCCGTACAGATACATACGTTCATACAGATGGCTCTACACATGTCAGTACAGATACATACGTTCATACAGATGGCCCTACACATGCCCGTACAGATACATACATTCATACAGATGGCCCTACACATGCCCGTACAGATACATAAGTTCATACAGATGGTCCTACACATGCCCGTACAGATACATACGTTCGTACAGATGGTCCTACACATGCCCGTACAGATACATACGTTGGTACAGATGGCCCTACACATGTCCGTAAAGATACATACGTTCATACAGATAGCCCTACACATGCCCGTACAGATACATACGTTCATACAGATGGCCCTACACATGTCCGTACAGATACATACGTTCATACAGATGGCCCTACACATGCCCGTACAGATACATACGTTCGTACAGATGGCCCTACACATGCCCGTACAGATACATACGTTCACAGATGGCCCTACACAAGACCGTACAGATACATACGTTCATACAGATGGCACTACACATGTCCGTACAGATACATACGTTCGTACAGATGGCCCTACACATGCCCGTACAGATACATACGTTCATACAGATGGCACTACACATGTCCGTACAGATACATACGTTCATACAGATGGTCCTACACATGCCCGTGCAGATACATACGTTCATACAGATGGCCCTACACATGCCCGTACAGATACATACGTTCATACAGATGGCCCTACACTAGCCCGTACAGATACATACCTTCATACAGATGGCCCTACACATGCCCGTACAGATACATACGTTCATACAGATGGTCCTACACATGCCCGTACAGATACATACGTTCATACAGATGGCCCTACACATGCTTGTACAGATACATACGTTCATACAGATGGCCCTACACATGCCCGTACAGATACATACGTTCATACAGATGGCCCTACACATGCCCGTACAGATACATACGTTCATACAGATGGCCCTACACATGCCCGTACAGATACATACGTTCATACAGATGGTCCTACACATGCCCGTACAGATACACACGTTCTTACAGATGGCCCTGCTCATGTCCGTACAGATACATACGTTCATACAGATGGCCCTACACATGCCCGTACAGATACATACGTTCATACAGATGGTCCTACACATGCCCGTACAGATACTTACGTTCATACAAATGGCCCTACACATGCCCGTACAGATACATACGTTCATACAGATGGCCCTACACATGCCCGTACAGATACATACGTTCATACAGATGGTCCTACACATGCCCGTACAGATACTTACGTTCATACAGATGGCCCTACACATGTCCGTACAGATACATACGTTCATACAGATGGCCCTACACATGCCCGTACAGATACATATGTTCATACAGATGGTCCTACACATGCCCGTACAGATACATACGTTCATACAGATGGCCCTACACATGTCCGTACAGATACATACGTTCATACAGATGGCCCTACACATGCCCGTACAGATACATACGTTCATACAGATGGTCCTACACATGCCCGTACAGATACATACGTTCATACAGATGGCCCTACACATGCCCGTACAGATACATACGTTCATGCAGATTGCACTACACATGTCCGTACAGATACATACGTTCGTACATATGGTCCTACACATGTCCGTACAGATACATACGTTCATACAGATTGCCCTACCCATGTCCGTACAGATACATACGTTCGTACAGATGGCACTACACATGTCCGTACAGTGACATACGATCGTACAGATGGCACTACACATGTCCGTACAGATACATACGTTCGTACAGAAGGCACTACACATGTCCGTACAGATACATACGTTTGTACAGATGGCACTACACATTTCCGTACAGATACATACGTTTGTACAGATGGCACTACACATATCGGTACAGATACATACGTTCGTACAGATGGCACTACACATGTCCGTACAGATACATCCGTACATACAGATGGCACTACACATGTCCGTACAAATTCATACGTTCGTACAGATGGCACTACACATGTCCGTACAGATACATACGTTCGTACAGATGGCACTACACATGTCCGTACAGATACATACGTTCGTACAGATGGCACTACACATGTCCGTACAGATACATACGTTCATACTGATGGCCCTACACATGTCCGTCCAGATACATACGTTCGTACAGATGGCACTACACATGTCCGTACAGATACATACGTTCATACAGAGGGCCCTACACATGCCCGTACAGATACATACGTTCGTACAGATGGCACTACACATTTCCGTACAGATACATACGTTTGTACAGATGGCACTACACATGTCCGTACAGATACATACGTTCGTACAGATGGCACTACACATGTCCGTACAGATACATACGTTCATACTGATGGCCCTACACATGTCCGTCTAGATACATACGTTCGTACAGATGGCACTACACATGTCCGTACAGATACATACGTTCATACAGAGGGCCCTACACATGCCCGTACAGATACATACGTTCATACAGATGGCCCTACACATGTCCGTACAGATACATACGTTCATACAGATGGCCCTACATATGTCCGTACAGATACATACGTTCATACAGATGGCCCTACACAAGTCCGTACAGATACATACGTTCATACAGATGGCCCTACACATGTCCGTACAGATACATACGTTCATACAGATGGCCCTACACATGTCCGTACAGATACATACGTTCATACAGATGGCCCTACACATGTCCGTACAGATACATACGTTCATACAGATAGCCCTACACATGCCCGTACAGATACATACGTTCATACAGATGGTCCTACACATGCCCGTACAGATACATACGTTCATACAGATGGTCCTACACATGCCCGTACAGATACATACGTTCATACAGATGGCCCTACACATGCCCGTACAGATACATACGTTCATACAGATGGCCCTACACATGCCCGTACAGATTCATACGTTCATACAGATGGTCCTACACATGTCCGTACAGATACATACGTTCATACAGATGGCACTACAAATGTCCGTACAGATTCATACGTTCATACAGATGGCCCTACACATGTCCGTACAGATACATACGTTCATACAGATGGCCCTACACATGTGCGTACAGATACATACGTTCATACAGACGGCCCTACACATGCCCGTACAGATACATACGTTCATACAGATGGTCCTACACATGCCCGTACAGATACATACGTTCATACAGATGGCCCTACACATGCCCTTACAGATACATACGTCCATACAGATGGTCCTACACATGCCCGTACAGATACATACGTTCATACAGATGGCCCTACACATGCCCGTACAGATACATACGTTCATACAGATGGTCCTACACATGCCCGTACAGATACATACGTTCATACAGATGGCCCTACACATGCCCGTACAGATACATACGTTCATACAGATAGCCCTACACATGCCCGTACAGATACATACGTTCATACAGATGGTCCTACACATGCCCGTACAGATACATACGTTCATACAGATGGCCCTACACATGCCCGTACAGATACATACGTTCATACAGATGGCCCTACACAAGCCCGTATAGATACATACGTTCATACAGATGGCCCTACACATGCCCGTACAGATACATACGTTCATACAGATGGTCCTACACATGCCCGTACAGATACATACGTTCATACAGATGGCCCTACACATGCCCGTACAGATACATGCGTTCATACAGATGGCCCTACACATGCCCGTACAGATACATACGTTCATACAGATGGCCCTACACATGCCCGTTCAGATACATACGTTCATACAGATGGCCCTAAACATGCCCGTAAAGATACTTACGTTCATACAGATGGCCCTACACATGTCCGTACAGATACATACGTTCATACAGATGGCCCTACACATGCCCGTACAGATACATATGTTCATACAGATGGTCCTACACATGCTCGTACAGATACATACGTTCATACAGTGGCCCTACACATGTCCGTACAGATACATACGTTCATACAGAAGGCCCTACACATGCCCGTACAGATACTTACGTTCATACAGATGGTCCTACACATGCCCGTACAGATACATACGTTCATACAGATGGCCCTACACATGCCCGTACAGATACATACGTTCATACAGATGGCACTACACATGTCCGTACAGATACATACGTTCGTACAGATGGTCCTACACATGTCCGTACAGATACATACGTTCATACACATGGCCCTACACATGTCCGTACAGATACATACGTTCGTACAGATGGCACTACACATGTCCGTACAGATACATACGATCGTACAGATGGCAACTACACATGTCCGTACAGATACATACGTTCGTACAGATGGCACTACATATGTCCGTACAGATACATACGTTCGTACAGATGGCACTACACATGTCCGTACAGATACATACGTTCGTACAGATGGCACTACACATCTCCGTACAGATACATACGTTCATACAGAGGGCCCTACACCTGCGCGTACAGATACATACGTTCGTACAGATGGCACTACACATTTCCGTACAGATACATACGTTTGTACAGATGGCACTACACATGTCGGTACAGATACATACGTTCGTACAGATGGCACTACACATGTCCGTACAAATACATCCGTTCATACAGATGGCACTACACATGTCCGTACAGATACATACGTTCGTACAGATGGCACTACACATGTCCGTACAGATACATACGTTCGTACAGATGGCACTACACATGTCCGTACAGATACATACGTTCGTACAGATGGCACTACACATGTCCGTACAGATACATACGTTCATACTGTTGGCCCTACACATGTCCGTCCAGATACATACGTTCGTACAGATGGCACTACACATGTCCGTACAGATACATACGTTCATACAGAGGGCCCTACACATGCCCGTACAGATACATACGTTCATACAGATGGTCCTACACATGTCCGTACAGATACATACGTTCATACAGATGGCCCTACACATGTCCGTACAGATACATACGTTCATACAGATGGTTCTACACATGTCCGTACAGATACATACGTTCATACAGATGGCAATACACATGCCCGTACAGATACATACGTTCATATAGATGGCCCTACACATGTCCGTACAGATACATACGTTCATACAGATGGCCCTACACATGTCCGTACAGATACATACGTTCATACAGATGGCCCTACACATGCCCGTACAGATACATACGTTCGTACAGATGGCACTACACATGTCCGTACAGATACATACGTTCATACTGATGGCCCTACACATGTCCGTCCAGATACATACGTTCGTACAGATGGCACTACACATGTCCGTACAGATACATACGTTCATACAGAGGGCCCTACACATGCCCGTACAGATACATACGTTCGTACAGATGGCACTACACATTTCCGTACAGATACATACGTTTGTACAGATGGCACTACACATGTCCGTACAGATACATACGTTCGTACAGATGGCACTACACATGTCCGTACAGATACATACGTTCATACTGATGGCCCTACACATGTCCGTCCAGATACATACGTTCGTACAGATGGCACTACACATGTCCGTACAGATACATACGTTCATACAGAGGGCCCTACACATGCCCGTACAGATACATACGTTCATACAGATGGCCCTACACATGTCCGTACAGATACATACGTTCATACAGATGGCCCTACATATGTCCGTACAGATACATACGTTCATACAGATGGCCCTACACAAGTCCGTACAGATACATACGTTCATACAGATGGCCCTACACATGTCCGTACAGATACATACGTTCATACAGATGGCCCTACACATGTCCGTACAGATACATACGTTCATACAGATGGTCCTACACATGCCCGTACAGATACATACGTTCATACAGATGGCCCTACACATGCCCGTACAGATACATACGTTCATACAGATGGCCCTACACATGCCCGTACAGATTCATACGTTCATACAGATGGTCCTACACATGTCCGTACAGATACATACGTTCATACAGATGGCACTACAAATGTCCGTACAGATTCATACGTTCATACAGATGGCCCTACACATGTCCGTACAGATACATACGTTCATACAGATGGCCCTACACATGTGCGTACAGATACATACGTTCATACAGACGGCCCTACACATGCCCGTACAGATACATACGTTCATACAGATGGTCCTACACATGCCCGTACAGATACATACGTTCATACAGATGGCCCTACACATGCCCGTACAGATACATACGTTCATACAGATGGTCCTACACATGCCCGTACAGATACATACGTTCATACAGATGGCCCTACACATGCTCGTACAGATACATACGTTCATACAGATGGTCCTACACATGCCCGTACAGATACATACATTCATACAGATGGCCCTACACATGCCCGTACAGATACATACGTTCATACAGATAGCCCTACACATGCCCGTACAGATACATACGTTCATACAGATGGCCCTACACAAGCCCGTATAGATACATACGTTCATACAGATGGCCCTACACATGCCCGTACAGATACATACGTTCATACAGATGGTCCTACACATGCCCGTACAGATACATACGTTCATACAGATGGCCCTACACATGCCCGTACAGATACATATGTTCATACAGATGGTCCTACACATGCTCGTACAGATACATACGTTCATACAGTGGCCCTACACATTTCCGTACAGATACATACGTTCATACAGAAGGCCCTACACATGCCCGTACAGATACTTACGTTCATACAGATGGTCCTACACATGCCCGTACAGATACATACGTTCATACAGATGGCCCTACACATGCCCGTACAGATACATACGTTCATACAGATGGCACTACACATGTCCGTACAGATACATACGTTCGTACAGATGGTCCTACACATGCCCGTACAGATACATACGTTCATACAGATGGTCCTACACATGTCCGTACAGATACATACGTTCATACAGATGGCCCTACACATGTCCGTACAGATACATACGTTCATACAGATGGTTCTACACATGTCCGTACAGATACATACGTTCATACAGATGGCAATACACATGCCCGTACAGATACATACGTTCATATAGATGGCCCTACACATGTCCGTACAGATACATACGTTCATACAGATGGCCCTACACATGTCCGTACAGATACATACGTTCATACAGATGGCCCTACACATGCCCGTACAGATACATACGTTCGTACAGATGGCACTACACATGTCCGTACAGATACATACGTTCATACTGATGGCCCTACACATGTCCGTCCAGATACATACGTTCGTACAGATGGCACTACACATGTCCGTACAGATACATACGTTCATACAGAGGGCCCTACACATGCCCGTACAGATACATACGTTCGTACAGATGGCACTACACATTTCCGTACAGATACATACGTTTGTACAGATGGCACTACACATGTCCGTACAGATACATACGTTCATACAGATGGCACTACACATGTCCGTACAGATACATACGTTCATACTGATGGCCCTACACATGTCCGTCCAGATACATACGTTCGTACAGATGGCACTACACATGTCCGTACAGATACATACGTTCATACAGAGGGCCCTACACATGCCCGTACAGATACATACGTTCATACAGATGGCCCTACACATGTCCGTACAGATACATACGTTCATACAGATGGCCCTACATATGTCCGTACAGATACATACGTTCATACAGATGGCCCTACACAAGTCCGTACAGATACATACGTTCATACAGATGGCCCTACACATGTCCGTACAGATACATACGTTCATACAGATGGCCCTACACATGTCCGTACAGATACATACGTTCATACAGATGGTCCTACACATGCCCGTACAGATACATACGTTCATACAGATGGCCCTACACATGCCCGTACAGATACATACGTTCATACAGATGGCCCTACACATGCCCGTACAGATTCATACGTTCATACAGATGGTCCTACACATGTCCGTACAGATACATACGTTCATACAGATGGCACTACAAATGTCCGTACAGATTCATACGTTCATACAGATGGCCCTACACATGTCCGTACAGATACATACGTTCATACAGATGGCCCTACACAGGTGCGTACAGATACATACGTTCATACAGACGGCCCTACACATGCCCGTACAGATACATACGTTCATACAGATGGTCCTACACATGCCCGTACAGATACATACGTTCATACAGATGGCCCTACACATGCCCGTACAGATACATACGTTCATACAGATGGTCCTACACATGCCCGTACAGATACATACGTTCATACAGATGGCCCTACACATGCTCGTACAGATACATACGTTCATACAGATGGTCCTACACATGCCCGTACAGATACATACATTCATACAGATGGCCCTACACATGCCCGTACAGATACATACGTTCATACAGATAGCCCTACACATGCCCGTACAGATACATACGTTCATACAGATGGCCCTACACAAGCCCGTATAGATACATACGTTCATACAGATGGCCCTACACATGCCCGTACAGATACATACGTTCATACAGATGGTCCTACACATGCCCGTACAGATACATACGTTCATACAGATGGCCCTACACATGCCCGTACAGATACATATGTTCATACAGATGGTCCTACACATGCTCGTACAGATACATACGTTCATACAGTGGCCCTACACATGTCCGTACAGATACATACGTTCATACAGAAGGCCCTACACATGCCCGTACAGATACTTACGTTCATACAGATGGTCCTACACATGCCCGTACAGATACATACGTTCATACAGATGGCCCTACACATGCCCGTACAGATACATACGTTCATACAGATGGCACTACACATGTCCGTACAGATACATACGTTCGTACAGATGGTCCTACACATGTCCGTACAGATACATACGTTCATACACATGGCCCTACACATGTCCGTACAGATACATACGTTCGTACAGATGGCACTACACATGTCCGTACAGATACATACGATCGTACAGATGGCAACTACACATGTCCGTACAGATACATACGTTCGTACAGATGGCACTACATATGTCCGTACAGATACATACGTTCGTACAGATGGCACTACACATGTCCGTACAGATACATACGTTCGTACAGATGGCACTACACATCTCCGTACAGATACATACGTTCATACAGAGGGCCCTACACCTGCGTGTACAGATACATACGTTCGTACAGATGGCACTACACATTTCCGTACAGATACATACGTTTGTACAGATGGCACTACACATGTCGGTACAGATACATACGTTCGTACAGATGGCACTACACATGTCCGTACAAATACATCCGTTCATACAGATGGCACTACACATGTCCGTACAGATACATACGTTCGTACAGATGGCACTACACATGTCCGTACAGATACATACGTTCGTACAGATGGCACTACACATGTCCGTACAGATACATACGTTCGTACAGATGGCACTACACATGTCCGTACAGATACATACGTTCATACTGTTGGCCCTACACATGTCCGTCCAGATACATACGTTCGTACAGATGGCACTACACATGTCCGTACAGATACATACGTTCATACAGAGGGCCCTACACATGCCCGTACAGATACATACGTTCATACAGATGGTCCTACACATGTCCGTACAGATACATACGTTCATACAGATGGCCCTATACATGTCCGTACAGATACATATGTTCATACAGATGGCCCTACACATGTCCGTACAGATACATACGTTCATACAGATGGCAATACACATGCCCGTACAGATACATACGTTCATAAAGATGGCCCTACACATGTCCGTACAGATACATACGTTCATACAGATGGCCCTACACATGTCCGTACAGATACATACGTTCATACAGATGGCCCTACACATGCCCGTACAGATACATACGTTCGTACAGATGGCCCTACACATGCCCGTACAGATACATACGTTCATACAGATGGCCCTACACATGCCCGTACAGATACATACGTTCATACAGATGGCCCTACACATGCCCGTACAGATACATAAGTTCGTACAGATGGCCCTACACATGCCCGTACAGATACATACGTTCATACAGATGGCCCTACACATGCCCGTACAGATACATATGTTCGTACAGATGGCCCTACACATGCCCGTACAGATACATACGTTCGTACAGATGGCCCTACACATGTCCGTACAGATACATACGTTCATACAGATGGCACTACACATGTCCGTACAGATACATACGTTCATACAGATGGCACTACACATGTCCGTACAGATACATACGTTCATACAGATGGCCCTACACATGTCCGTACAGATACATACGTTCATACAGATGGCCCTACACATGCCCGTACAGATACATACGTTCATACAGATGGTCCTACACATGCCCGTACAGATACATACGTTCATATAGATGGCCCTACACATGCCCGTACAGATACATACGTTCATACAGATGGTCCTACACATGACCGTACAGATACATACGTTCATACAGATGGCCCTACACATGCCCGTACAGATACATACGTTCATACAGATGGTCCTACACATGCCCGTACAGATACATACGTTCATACAGATGGCCCTACACATGTCCGTACAGATACATACGTTCATACAGATAGCCCTACACATGCCCGTACAGATACATACGTTCATACAGATGGTCCTACACATGCCCGTACAGATACATACGTTCATACAGATGGCCCTACACATGCCCGTACAGATACATACGTTCATACAGATGGCCCTACACAAGCCCGTACAGATACATACCTTCATACAGATGGCCCTACACATGCCCGTACAGATACATACGTTCATACAGATGGTCCTACACATGCCCGTACAGATACATACGTTCATACAGATGGCAATACACATGCTTGTACAGATACATACGTTCATACAGATGGCCCTACACATGCCCGTACAGATATATACGTTCATACAGATGGCCCTACACATGCCCGTACAGATACATACGTTCATACAGATGGAACTACACATGCCCGTACAGATACATACGTTCATACAGATGGTCCTACACATGCCCGTACAGATACATACGTTCATACAGATGGCCCTGCTCATGTCCGTACAGATACATACGTTCATACAGATGGCCCTACACATGCCCGTACAGTTACATACGTTCATACAGATGGTCCTACACATGTCCGTACAGATACATACGTTCATACAGATGGCCCTACACATGTCCGTACAGATACATACGTTCATACAGATGGCCCTACACATGCCCGTACAGATACATACGTTCATACAGATGGCCCTACACATACCCGTACAGATACATACGTTCATACAGATGGTCCTACACATGCCCGTACAGATACATTCGTTCATACAGATGGCCCTTCACATGTCCGTACAGATACATACGTTCATACAGATGGCCCTACACATGCCCTTACAGATACATATGTTCATACAGATGGTCCTACACATGCCCGTACAGATACATACGTTCATACAGATGGCCCTACACATGTCCGTACAGATACATACGTTCATACAGATGGCCCTACACATGCCCGTACAGATACATACGTTCATACAGATGGTCCTACACATGCCCGTACAGATACATACGTTCATACAGATGGCCCTACACATGCCCGTACAGATACATACGTTCATGCAGATTGCACTACACATGTCCGTACAGATACATACGTTCGTACAGATGGTCCTACACATGTCCGTACAGATACATACGTTCATACAGATGGCCCTACACATGTCCGTACAGATACATACGTTCGTACAGATGGCACTACACATGTCCGTACAGATACATACGATCGTACAGATGGGACTACACATGTCCGTACAGATACATACGTTCGTACAGATGGCCCTACACATGTCCGTACAGATACATACGTTCGTACAGATGGCACTACACATTTCCGTACAGATACATACGTTTGTACAGATGGCACTACACATGTCGGTACAGATACATACGTTCGTACAGATGGCACTACACATGTCCGTACAGATACATCCGTACATACAGATGGCACTACACATGTCCGTACAAATACATACGTTCGTACAGATGGCACTACACATGTCCGTACAGATACATACGTTCGTACAGATGGCACTACACATGTCCGTACAGATACATACGTTCGTACAGATGGCACTACACATTTCCGTACAGATACATACGTTCATACTGATGGTTCTACACATGCCCGTACAGATACATACGTTCATACAGATGGCCCTACACATGCCCGTACAGATACATACGTTCATACAGATGGCCCTACACATGCCCGTACAGATACATACGTTCATACAGATGGTCCTACACATGCCCGTACAGATACTTACGTTCATACAGATGGCCCTACACATGTCCGTACAGATACATACGTTCTACAGATGGCCCTACACATGCCCGTACAGATACATACGTTCATACAGATGGTCCTACACATGCCCGTACAGATACACACGTTCTTACAGATGGCCCTGCTCATGTCCGTACAGATACATACGTTCATACAGATGGCCCTACACATGCCCGTACAGATACATACGTTCATACAGATGGTCCTACACATGCCCGTACAGATACTTACGTTCATACAAATGGCCCTACACATGCCCGTACAGATCCATACGTTCATACAGATGGTCCTACACATGCCCGTACAGATACATACGTTCATACAGATGGCCCTGCTCATGTCCGTACAGATACATACGTTCATACAGATGGCCCTACACATGCCCGTACAGTTACATACGTTCATACAGATGGTCCTACACATGTCCGTACAGATACATACGTTCATACAGATGGCCCTACACATGTCCGTACAGATACATACGTTCATACAGATGGCCCTACACATGCCCGTACAGATACATACGTTCATACAGATGGCCCTACACATACCCGTACAGATACATACGTTCATACAGATGGTCCTACACATGCCCGTACAGATACATTCGTTCATACAGATGGCCCTACACATGTCCGTACAGATACATACGTTCATACAGATGGCCCAGATAGGAGGACATAGGAGCATACAGATGCATGGGTCCATACAGATAGCAGGACATAGGAGCTTACAGATACATGGGTCCATACAGATAGGAGGGCATAGGAGCTTACAGATACATGGATCCATACAGATAGGAGGACATCGGAGCTTACAGATACATGGGTCCGTACAGATAGGAGGACATAGGAGCTTACAGATACATGGGTCCATACTGGTACATAGGTGCATACAAATACATAGCTCCATACAGATAGGAGGGTATAGGAGCTTACAGATACATGGGTCCATACAGATAGGAGGACATAGGAGCTTACAGATACATGGGTCCATACTGGTACATAGGTGCATACAAATACATAGCTCCATACAGATAGGAGGGCATAGGAGCATACAGATACATGGGTCCATACTGGTACATAGGTGCATACAAATACATAGCTCCATACAGATAGGAGGGCATAGGAGCTTACAGATACATGGGTCCATACAGATAGGAGGACATAGGAGCTTACAGATACATGGGTCCATACTGGTACATAGGTGCATACAAATACATAGCTCCATACAGATAGGAGGGCATAGGAGCTTACAGATACATGGGTCCATACAGATATGAGGACATAGGAGCTTACAGATACATGGGTCCATACTGGTACATAGGTGCATACAAATACATAGCTCCATACAGATAGGAGGACATAGGAGCATACAGATACATGGGTCCATACTGGTACATAGGTGCATACAAATACATAGCTCCATACAGATAGGAGGACATAGGAGCATACAGATGCATGGGTCCATACAGATAGCAGGACATAGGAGCTTACAGATACATGGGTCCATACAGATAGGAGGGCATAGGAGCTTACAGATACATGGGTCCATACAGATAGGAGGGCATAGGCGCTTACAGATACATGGGTCCATACAGATAGGAGTACATAGGAGCTTACAGATACATGGGTCCATACTGGTACATAGGTGCATACAAATACATAGCTCCTTACAGATAGGAGGGCATAGGAGCTTACAGATACATGGGTCCATACAGATAGGAGTACATAGGAGCTTACAGATACATGGGTCCATACTGATACATAGGTGCATACAAATACATAGCTCCATACAGATAGGAGGACATAGGTGCATACAAATACATAGCTCCATACAGATAGGAGGGCATAGGAGCTTACAGATACATGGGTCCATACAGATAGGAGGACATAGGAGCTTACAGATACATGGGTCCATACAGATAGGAGGACATAGGAGCTTACAGATACATGGGTCCATACAGATAGGAGTACGTAGGAGCTTACAGATACATGGGCCCATACAGATAGGAGGACATAGGAGCTTACAGATACATGGGTCCATACAGATAGGAGGACATAGGAGCTTACAGATACATGGGTCCATACAGATAGGAGGACATAGGAGCTTACAGATACATGGGTCCATACAGATAGGAGTACATAGGAGCTTACAGATACATGGGTCCATACAGATAGGAGGACATAGGAGCTTACAGATACATGGGTCCATACAGATAGGAGTACATAGGAGCTTACAGATACATGGGTCCATACAGATAGGAGGACATAGGAGCTTACAGATACATGGGTCCATACTGGTACATAGGTGCATACAAATACATAGCTCCATACAGATAGGAGGGCATAGGAGCTTACATATACATGGGTCCATACAGATAGGAGGACATAGGAGCTTACAGATACATGGGTCCATACAGATAGGAGTACATAGGAGCTTACAGATACATGGGTTCACACTGGTACATAGGTGCATACAAATACATAGCTCCATACAGATAGGAGGACATAGGAGCTTACAGATACATGGGTCCATACAGATAGGAGGGCATAGGAGCTTACAAATACATAGCTCCATACAGATAGGAGGGCATAGGAGCTTACAGATACATGGGTCCATACAGATAGGAGGACATAGGAGCTTACAGATACATGTGTCCATACAGATAGGAGGACATAGGAGCTTACAGATACATGGGTCCATACAGATAGGAGTACATAGGAGCTTACAGATACATGGGCCCATACAGATAGGAGGACATAGGAGCTTACAGATACATGGGTCCATACAGATAGGAGGACATAGGAGCTTACAGATACATGGGTCCATACAGATAGGAGGACATAGGAGCTTACAGATACATGGGTCCATACAGATAGGAGTACATAGGAGCTTACAGATACATGGGTCCATACAGATAGGAGGACATAGGAGCTTACAGATACATGGGTCCATACAGATAGGAGTACATAGGAGCTTACAGATACATGGGGCCATACAGATAGGAGGACATAGGAGCTTACAGATACATGGGTCCATACAGATATGAGGACATAGGAGCTTACAGATACATGGGTCCATACAGATAGGAGGACATAGGAGCTTACAGATACATGGGTCCATACAGATAGGAGGACATAGGAGCATACAGATACATGGGTCCACACTGGTACATAGGTGCATACAAATATGCAAGTTTGCAATTGTATGTAACTATGTATTTGTACAGATCTAGAAGACATTACAATACATATGTTCAGATCTTGTTAAAAACGTGAAATATAATAAATTTGAGTATTATTCGGTTATTTTGAAGTAAATAATCGTTTAAAGTCCTGTATAGTTCGAATTTTAAATAGCACAAAAATTTAATTTACTAGGTTCTAAGTTTCTAAGATATCGGCAACTTTTAAAATGCAATTGCAAAATATGTACCACGCATCAAAGAGAGCTAAAAAATACGTGTTTGTTACTTGTTAATTTGTTACTAATAAGTCAAAGATCTTAGTAACTCGGTTATTGTAAGTAAAATAGTAATAACTGAATGGTTTGTCCTACAGGTTGGAGTTATAAGGATGTCTTGCCGTACTTTAAGAAATCTGAAAACATACAAATCCCGAATTTAATGAACTCACCGTATCACGGCCGAGACGGGTTTTTGCAAGTAGAGCAATTCAATTACTATTCACTGATAACAGATCTTTTCCTGAAAGCGGGAGAGGAATTGGGATACTATGAGACAGATGTTAACGGCGCCAACCAAACAGGCTTCGCGAAATCCTACGGCACGCTGAAAGACGGCTTTCGGTGTAGCACCGCCAAAGCGTTCCTACGACCTGTAAGAAAGAGACTCAATCTGCACATTGCTTTATATTCGCAGGTTGACAAAATTATTATAGAAGACACTGCATTGGGCAAAGCGGCGACTGGGGTGATATTCAGGAAATACGGCACAAATACGACTATCAACGTTAGGAAAGAGGTGATTCTTTCGGCCGGAGCAATAGCGTCACCACAGGTAAACCATAAATAAACACACTAGAAAATAAATCTGTTGAAAGTTGTTAAAACTGTTCTGTGAGTAGTGGTTTTTACCAATGGTATATAAATGTATCTCATGGAAAATACATTAAGAAAAATACGGTACAATTTAGAATAAATTAAAATTAAAAATATAAGACAAGAATATATATATATATATATATATATATATATATATATATATATATATATATATATATATATATATATATATATATATACGAAATCAATAACATTTTAATTTTTAAAAAAACATTTAAGGCAGCAATTGAATAATTATGCAGCAGATCAGGCGATAATTCCTTGTGAGGGGTTTGGAGGCTGATGAGCTAATTTGAACCTCCAAGGCAAAAGTTTACAAACTAAATGCCATATCATTCCATACCAATGCTTAAATAACCATAGACTAAATATAAAAATAAACAAGTTGAGAAAATAAGTCAATTATGTTGCTTTTCAATTTAAATACATTTCAACTTAAAGAGTATACAATGAACAATTTAGTTACATGTCCAGTGTGGTGGTTGTTTGGGATACCACGTTAAACACAAACTTGAATATCTGGAAAATTGAAGTTTTTGTGTTGTTCATCTTGAGGCTTCTTTTGCTATATAGTTATTAATTACTTGGCAAAAATTCACTACTCACTTTTCACGGACATGACACAGCATTGAACAATGCACTGAACAAGTGCGAACCGCGTCTGCTGAGAAATATCACTAGCCTAAGTAGCTTTTTTTGCCAAGTAATATCAAAAAGTATATATTTAATTATTTATTTTGATAAACTACAATTTTACAAAGAAAACATGAGTTTAGAAGTTGAAAGTTTTTCAAGAACGTTCCTCTGTTACAGTGTTTCTTTATTGGTTAAAGCATTACTAAACCATGCTAAAGGCCTTCTCGTATGACTTGTTCGAAGAATGAGGATGATATCAAACATAATTCTGTTCGTAAGACGATGGACACCTTCAGTTACCTCACGTTATCAGGAGATCAGAAGAAAAGAATCAAGCTCCTATAACTTTAATCTCCGCGACATCTGAAGACTAGATTCTGCTGTCTAAATCCTCCATCTAGGATAGGTACATTGTGGCGTACCTTCTGTGCTTCGTTCATAAACATTTTGAACTTGTTCCTGGCACTGATCTATTCTGCTTCTGGATTGAAAACCGCGAAATCTAGTTTATAGCCTGTGCGCCACTTTCCGGACATTCCTCAGCTTAACTACAAGGTCTGGTTCTATTTTTTATCTTCAGAAGGGCGAACTCAATTTTTCAATATAGGTTACGAGTTTTGAGAATATTTACGTCCTTTAAGCAGCAGGATGTATAGACCGACCTTTGCAACCCCTTACTGAGTTTACATCTCACATTATTTATACTCTAAACGGATTTTGATTCTTTCGACTAAAACTGCCAATCACTCTTTTATAATCAATAATACTGGTTCCTTTGTCCAGGAACGCCTTTTCTTACCAATGGTGTCTGGGCTAACAATGTCTGGCACTGGCCCTCGAGAGCAATTAGAAAAGAATTATTAAAGTTTATACTCTTGTTTTCTTAATTGCATTTGCTCATAATGTCTGGTATTGGCTCTCGAGAGCAATTAGA
The DNA here is from genome assembly GCA_036971475.1 of Prosapia bicincta. Lineage (NCBI taxonomy): Eukaryota > Metazoa > Arthropoda > Insecta > Hemiptera > Cercopidae > Prosapia > Prosapia bicincta. The sequence goes on along the minus strand of JBAIZL010000006.1, from coordinate 41,562,838 downwards.
AAAGAAGTATTACAGTTTACACTCTTGTGTTCATGATTGCAGTTGCTCATAATGTCTGGTATTGGCTCTCGAGAGCAATTAGAAAAGAAGTATTATAGTTTACACTCTTGTGTTCTTGATTGCCTTTGCTCATAATGTCTGGTATTGGCTCTCGAAAGCAATTAGAAAAGAAGTATTACAGTTTACACTCTTGTGTTCTTGATTGCATTTGCTCATAATGTCTGGTATTGGCTCTCGAGAGCAATTATAAAAGAAGTATTATAGTTTACACTCTTGTGTTCTTGATTGCATTTGCTCATAATGTCTGGTATTGGCTCTCGAGAGCAATTAGAAAAGAAGTATTACAGTTTATACTCTTATTTTCTTGATTGCATTTGCTCATAATGTCTGGTATTTGCCCTCGAGAGCACTTAGAAAAGAATTATTAAAGTTTATACTCTTGTTTTCTTGATTGCATTTGCTCATAATGTCTGGTATTGGCTCTCGAGAGCAATTAGAAAAGAAGTATTACAGTTTACACTCTTGTGTTCTTGATTGCAGTTGCTCATAATGTCTGGTATTGGCTCTCGAGAGCAATTAGAAAAGAAGTATTATAGTTTACACTCTTGTGTTCTTGATTGCATTTGCTCATAATGTCTGGTATTGGCTCTCGAGAGCAATTATAAAAGAAGTATTATAGTTTACACTCTTGTGTTCTTGATTGCATTTGCTCATAATGTCTGGTATTGGCTCTCGAGAGCAATTAGAAAAGAAGTATTACAGTTTACACTCTTGTGTTCTTGATTGCATTTGCTCATAATGTCTGGTATTGGCCCTCGAGAGCACTTAGAAAAGAATTATTAAAGTTTACACTCTTGTTTTCTTGATTGCATTTGCTCATAATGTCTGGTATTGGCCCTCGAGAGCACTTAGAAAAGAATTATTAAAGTTTATACTCTTGTTTTCTTGATTGCATTTGCTCATAATGTCTGGTATTGGCTCTCGAGAGCAATTAGAAAAGAAGTATTACAGTTTACACTCTTGTGTTCTTGATTGCAGTTGCTCATAATGTCTGGTATTGGCTCTCGAGAGCAATTAGAAAAGAAGTATTATAGTTTACACTCTTGTGTTCTTGATTGCATTTGCTCATAATGTCTGGTATTGGCTCTCGAGAGCAATTAGAAAAGAAGTATTACAGTTTACACTCTTGTGTTCTTGATTGCATTTGCTCATAATGTCTGGTATTGGCTCTCGAGAGCAATTAGAAAAGAAGTATTATAGTTTACACTCTTGTGTTCTTGATTGCATTTGCTCATAATGTCTGGTATTGGCTCTCGAGAGCAATTAGAAAAGAAGTATTATAGTTTACACTCTTGTGTTCTTGATTGCAGTTGCTCATGCTGTCTGGCATTGGCCCTCGAGAGCACTTGGAAGAGAAGAAAATCCAAATCCATGTCGATCTTCCTGGGGTGGGCAAAAATCTCCAAGATCATGTAGCTCTTGGAGGTTCCACGTACCTGTTCGAATCACCTAACAGTTCAATGCCTTTGGGTTTAGGTTTTGTTTTACCTAGAGTGTTTAACTCAGAATCGTTGCAAAAATTTCGAAATCATTCTGGGCCCGTTTATGGCGTCCCTTTTGCTGAAGGAATGGCATTCGTCAATACTAGGTAGGTAAGGCTTTTACCGGTTGTATTTTATTATATATTTAGTGTTCTCATTTATAAACAGAATTGGCGAAGTCAAATTTTCGTATGCATATGAGGAGAGCAGGGAACGCTTTGTTACTAACCGTGTAGTATCTGCACAATATATGAACTATATTGACAATAATACGTTTTCCGTTCCATACAACTTCTTTTATACTTTTTCCTCTTTTATCTTAAAAGTATCTTATAGAGATACCACTTGGCAAACATCTTTGAGTAAATCTCAAATATAAAACGGCACCGAATTCTCAAATGGTATCTTTGATTATCATGAGAGAAGTTGCTTACGATGACCATTTGATAGGTTGACCCTTGCTTACAATAAGAGATTGTTTAAAAAGTAGACCCTTGCTCACTACTAGGATAGCTTACCTATGGAGTTTTCTTGGCACTGATCATGGTAATCACCAGGTATCAGCTTGCAAAACTCTCTCCATACCTGAGGATTCAGAATTAACTCATGTACACAGAATTAACATCACCTAAACGCAAAAGACTTATTTTACTACTTAATTTATTCTATGACTATTAGTAGTAATAACTAGAGAGTGATTTCCAGTTTCTTAACGAGTCCGAAAAAACAGTAAGTAGTGTTTTAAACATAAAAAAGTAACCTTCTGTTGCGTGGTAATACTTGATGAAATGCTGAGTAGACAATGATCCAATATTGATAGAATGCTGAATAAACTTTGATTCCATATTATGGTAGAGTAAACATTGATTGCATATCGGTTCAGTTAGGTAAACGTTGATTGCATATTAGTTGAGCTAGGTAAACATCGATGCCATATCGATGGTACTAAGTAAATAATGATCCTTTATTGATGAATCTGAATAAATATTACATCAAATATACATAGAGTTGAGAAAATATTGATCGCTTATTTACTGGGTAGAGTAAACATTAAATCACAATTGATGGAACTGAGTATACATTGAACCCTTATTGATGAACTGAATAAACATTGATCCTATATTGATGGATATAAATAAGTAAATATTGATCCCATAATGGTGGATCTGAGTAAACATTACACCCTATATATATAATTAAGAAAATATGGATCCCATATTTATGGAGGTGAGTATGTATGGTGATCCCATATCAATGGAGCCGAGTAAACATTAATTCAATATCGATGGAGCTGAATATACATCATAGCCAATATCGAGGGGCTGAGCAAACTTTGATCCCGCTTCGATGGATGTAAATAAGCATTAAATTCAGACACAAAAAATCATTTCCAACTTAGCAGTAGGTAACCTTCTTATTGAAGTGTAAAGAAATATTAATAAATATTTTTGTTGCAATAAAAGCCAAATAAATTGTTAAATAGTTATGATTGTAATTAGAAATTGATTTTTGAAAGTTATAAAATATTTTATAATTAAAATTATGTGGCTTATATAACACGTCTGCATACCAGAATTTTTTTTTTTTGTTGCAGGATTAATAACGACAGCAGACCTGATGTTCAGTTCCTCTTTGCTTCCGCTGGAGACAACACCGATGGAGGGACGTTCGGCCGTCGTACAGTTGGCCTCACTGACGACTTTTATTCAACTGTTTACGAGCCCATTATTTATCGAGACAGCTACACTGTCATCGTACTTCTATTGCGTCCCAGAAGTCGTGGCAGAATTATGCTCAAAGATAACAACCCACTCACGTACCCACTCATCTATCCGAACTACTTTCAAGATACAAGCGATATCGATACTTTGGTACGAACGTGATTTGACATCTCGGTTTTTGTATATCTAAAACAAAACACGGTGATTGTCAGTTATTTTATAATGATTTCATAGTTTCAAGCATGCTTAAATCTATTTAATACTTATTGTAGGTAGAAGGAGCAAAACTAGCGTATAAACTGAGCAAGACGAGGTCCATGAAGGCTATTAAAGCGCACCTACACAGCATAGCTCCTCCTGGATGTGAAACATACGAATTTCTCTCTGACGAATTTTGGGAATGTCAGGTAAGCCGAACTTCTGCTCTTCCTTATAGAGATATAAAACCTCTTAGCCTCAAAAACGTTTTATTTAAACCTTATTGTACCTTCCGTTCGGAAAGCAACCATTTTAGAGTATTGTAGTAATTTCCTTTGAAGATGATTGCTTTGCAATCGAAATGTACATCAGGATTTAAATTAAACGTTTTTGTGCTTAAAAGGTTTTATTTATTTATAATAAAAAATTGCTCCAAAGCGGCTTCAAGTTTTCCTTCTCTTTCTATATAAACCTGTTTCATTTCTGTTTTAATTTTTTTATCCATGATTGTATGGCTCTTGAGTCAATTTGATGTTTGCATGGTTTTTTGACGAAACTTAGACAGACGCCTGACCTCATATTTCACTGAGAGATATAATATCAAAATTAAATTTAAAAACTTCTGAATATTCACAAAATATTTCATTTGTTGCTTTTAAAATGTTATAATCCTATAAGTGTCCTGTATCAAATAATAATTTAATTACTATTTTAAATTAATAAATATTACCAGTATTATTATTATTACAAAAACCATTAATAATAATAAATAAACCAATAATTATTTAATATTTGTCTTTGATTTAAAACACTGCATAATATATAATTATAACTAACAAGAAAATATTATTAAATCATCTTATCTCAAAATTGATGCTTGATTTTACTTAGTTTTTCCAAAAATATCTATTCCCTAATCATTTTAAAACTAAATACATTTAACTTATATTACTAAAAATTTAAATATAACTTTCTCATACTCTAAGAAGTGGAAATTCCTTAGAGCTAGAAGTATTTGCATTAACACATAGTATACAAAGAGTTTAGAAATTCTTTATAAAATAAAACTAATAATATCACATTACATTATATTTTTATTTGACGTCATTTTAATGTAATAATTATTAATTGTAATTATAATATGTAATACAAATTATATAATGAAGTATAATTAGGCTATATAGTAACGTATTTATGGGAATCAAACAAAACTTCCAATTAGGTAGATGTAGTACAGTGCGTTCAAAATGTTCTTTCTCAGTAACGTTAAAATGGCGGCCTCGATTGTTAGCATTTTCGCTTCGAATTATTTAGACTAAAGAAGTATTTGCCAATACAACGAAGGACGCTACAAAGTCTGCAGAAACATGTGACACTTACAGGGCAGTTTATGTATACAGTAATTTAAGGCCGCTAAGAGCGGAGAGACTTTTTGAACGAATTGTACTAACAAATACAATATATTGTAGTGTGCATTACAATATAAACAAGAAAATCCGTTGACAACAAAGAAATTTAAAACACTACTTATAAAAATCTTATGCACATTTCACTAAAAAAGCATCATCAGAAGATTACAACAGAATTAAGCTGTGTGCTTGGCGCCTTAGTCAGCGCAAAAGCTTTTTTTGAGAAACTAGCCTTTAAAGTGTAGTTTTTTACATAGATATTTTTTAAAGTTTGATTTAATTTTTCACCACAAAATATGGCTTCAAGTGGCTTTGTGTTCAACAAGCCTGTATATTTGATTTTATTTTCAGGCTCGCTGGTATACAATGACTATCTACCATCCTGTAGGAACATGTAAAATGGGCCCTGACTCGGATCTAGAAGCTGTTGTGGATGCTAGACTCAATGTTAAAGGTGTGCGTAAGATCCGTGTGGTGGATGCGTCCATCATGCCAGATATAATCAGCGGCAACACAAACGCCCCGGTTATAATGATTGCAGAGAAAGCTGCAGACATGATTAAAGAGGATTGGGGGACATCAGAAGACTGAATAGTTCTACGTAAACAGAAATGTGGCGTAGGTTTTGTTACG
>JBAIZL010000006.1:41514836-41554836 GCA_036971475.1 Prosapia bicincta | reverse complement strand
GTGTGTGTATGTGTGTGTATGTGTGTGTCGAGTAAAGGGAAAAGGGAAAGGTTATTTCACATACTTAAACATGATTTTATTTTAAAAATGTTTCAATCTAAGGTTTTTAATGTTTTGTCAGTTGAGGTATTTTTCACTCCGTAAAAACTTTTTGCCCACTTTTCTGCACACTTCAGAAACTTATATCTTTTGAATAAGATGGTTTGTATGCTTATTTGTATATGTATGTTCACACACACACACACACACACACACACACACACACACACACACACACACACACACACACACACACACACACACACACACACACACACACACACACACACACACACACACACACACACACACACACACACACACATATATATATATATATATATATATATATATATATATATTGCAATATGTATTCTTGTGTATTAATAAAGAAAATAAGTCAAAATACAAATACAAGAATTATAATTGAATTTAAAATTCAAAGCTTTTCGTTGGCTAACAGTACCAACATCATCATATATTCTGATGATGTTGGTACTGTTAGCCAACGAAAAGCTTTGAATTTTAAATTCAATTATAATTCTTGTAGGCCTATTTGTATTTTGACTTACGTTCTTTATATATATATATATATATATATATATATATATATATATATATATATATATATATATATATATATACATATGATGAATATTTAATATTCTAGTTCACCTCGTCAATGCTACATGAGGTTCTAGCGAAAAGTCGGAGCTGTGATATTACGTACTGCAAAATGAACGAATGTACCGGAAAATGAACGGATGAACGAACGAACGGATAGTAACTATTAATAAAGTTTTTTCTAACCGTAAAAATATTAGTTACTCTATTGTCGAGAGTCGTAGTGATGTAGCGCCGTTTTGGTTTTTTATTGTTAGAAAACGTAAATAATGCATTGTTACTTAAACTTTGCATTTACAAAACTATAAAATCAGTAATACGTTTGGCAATACAATGGCACCATAGATCCCCCTAAGCTGTCTACACACAAGTTTACAAACTGCGCTAAGCTTTTTGATGACAAATGTGTCGAAATGTTCAAGAGCTTGTAATCCATTGAGTTACAACACATGAACTACAAGCTCATGAAAATGCTGACACTATTGTCGGTTTAAAGCTTAGACCAGTTATGATTTTTATATATGTGAAGAAATATTATTATAAATAAATATAAACAATAAGAAAACATACACAATATTTTCATCAGGATACATGAAATATAATATTATATACTATTTTGTAAAATAATAAAAGATTTTTGATAGAAATATTCACATAGATTTTATGTTTTTTTAACTGACTTGTAAACAATGTAATAAAATGCAGCTAGTGCATTCACTAATTTAAAAAATACTTAACTAAGTGATACAACTTTTTCAAAAAGAAACTGACAAATACAAACTCTCAGGTATTTACAAATTAACTTGTAACTATTGACCCAGCTATTACATTGGCCAAACCGGCAGGTCATTCTATACACGCTTCGAAGAACACTTTAGCAAAAAAAAAACAAACAAACCCTAAATCCAGCTACGCAAAACCCCTAAAAAATCACCCAACACACACACAAACATACACACTAATTTAAATGTTCTACACACATTAAAACAAAGAAAAAAACTAACAACCTTAGAAAAATAAGAAATCTACAAACACTACGCAACAGATAAAGAAAACGTATTAAATGATCACACACACTTTGAAGCAAACATCCCCTTCTATTATATGACACAAAAACAACCCACTCCATTCCACAATCATAAATCCATTCCCGTTAGAGCCTTTACACCTAACCGATGCCGCCAGTAGAGGGTTAACTTCGTAAAAGGAACGAATGTTTTGAAACGCGTCAGCAAGTAAGCAATTACGTATTCACTTAGTTAAATATTTTTTAAATTACTTTAATCAGTAAATTCAAGATGATTACATCAAGCAACTTCAATAGTGTATTCACTTTAAACAAATTATGACACTATTTCAAATTAGATATACAGTAAATCATTTGTTTGTCGTTACCACGTTTTTATAAAATTAAATAATTTCTTTTCCAAGTCTTGTTTTTATATTACTATTACCGATTCACTCTCTCACTCAGTTATTCAATTTAATGTCTTATTTTTAATCTATTAACTAAAACATCTAATTTATTGAAAGAAAATAAATTCAGAGCCTTTGCAAAATTCAACAATATTTACTGTGATACACTCTTCCTTTAGCTCTAATCAAGGATTTTTTTCGTGTTACTACATACGTGTTAAGTAAAACTAGCAACTATAGCTAAATATTTATCACGCAAATATCATTTTTACTTTTGCCTAAATGATTTGAGTAAAAGTTTATTCTTTTATTCAATTACTATTTAGAACTGTAAGAAATTCTAGTAGTATGTTTTAATATTTCAATTGAGCTTAATTTTGCAATTTATATATATTTATTTGAAAATCTTAGATATTGGTTCCTTCAATATTCGTCTTATAAATATAAGCAGCCTATAACTTTGAAAATATTTTTATATCTAAGGTTTATTATTACCTACTTTACACTATATTATATTTAAGTAGTAAAATAAATAAATTAGGTTACTTATTTCTTATTAAATTTAGTGGACGTCTTGAAATTTTTACAAATAAAATGAATATGTTGAAATGATTCTTGCTGTGGATTTGTGTTCCTAGATATATGTAAGCTTTATTGTAGCTCAGAACGTATTTAAAAGACGTTCTGTCAAGGTGGATTTGTAAATGGCTAAAAATTATAATTTTTTTTGTTATCTAGAAGGGTTGACTTTATAAAAGCAAAAACTTATTTAACGGATGAAGAAAGGCTTTTCCCCAATGTTAGCCTGGACATAAAGTTTTAGTCCTGTGATTTGGGTGTCGACATGTCTCTAAGGATAGTATTCTAAACATCCCATAAGAGGAGTTGTTATGAGTAGGAATGTTGTAAGAGATTCTCTTACTGTACAACACTTTCTTTCACACTACATTATCCCTCTTCTTCTTAGAGCTATAGTTTAAAGTTTTATTGTAATAAAAGTAATATATTATTTTATTATAATTTTTTATCGAAATAATACTATTATACTGTTATAATCATATTTGAATTGGTACTGAGAACACTGTCGTCAGATCCTCGCAATGTTTATCAGCCTCACGTCTCAAAAGATACTCCCAGAAAGTAACCCATCAGTTGTATTTTAGTGTGAAAAGCTCGTATTTCTATATGCCATGTTTTTTTATAATTTTATATTTTGTGAATTAAGTTAATTCAGTTTTAGATATTTTGGTTTGCAAATTGCGTTTATTTCTCTGCCACATTTTCGTTTCTAAAGTGTTTTAATTCCATCTGTCATGTTGTAGTTTCTAAAGTGTGTTAATTCCTTTGTTAATTTTTCTGTTACTAAAGAACGTTAGTTCCATCGGTCTTGGTTTGGTTTCTAAAATGTGTTTATTTCATTGTTGGTGTTTTAGTTTGTAACACACTTTAGATGGTGTTACATATTAAAATGGAAATTTCAGAAAACAAACGAGAATGTATTCAAAAATTGTAACAATGTACAACAATATCAAAAATTGTGATTCATTAGAAATATTTTTAATGAAATCTCTGGTTGGTAGTGGCATCTGTAGGAAGAGTTTGAAAATAAGTAAATTAAAGTATGTGTGCGCACATGCGATGCGCGGTAGCTAAGAGGCCTGCTTGCAACGATAATTTAATCCTCTTATAGCCAAAATGTAGAAGGCAACGGACGTATCCGGGAGCGAGGAAAAGTTTAGTTTTCAAATTAGAATGTAACAGTCATTTTTTATTAATTTGTTATAATCCTAATGTAGATGACAGCGTACGTAGCCAAGTACGTAGATGGAACGCTGAAGTTACTGAAAGGATCTTGTAAGATTTTTCCACTAGAAGGATGCGAGGCTACAACTTGTTAAAACAGCTAAGTGGACCATTTCAAATTTTAGTGAACTATTACAAAATTTAAAATGTTAGACAGTTTAACACAAAATTAATGAACTTTAAACTTTTGAACACGTATATGAATGTAATTTATGCATCATTTGGTGCATTTGTTTTCACTTTAAATTGTAAGATTTTATTATGAAAATAGCAAGCAAGCAAACACGAATACAGGTCCATTTTCAGCCATTGATTGATTGATTGATTGATTGATCCATTGATTGATTGCTATACGTAAAAATTCATAAGTCAAATATTAAATGTTCAATAATCAGTAACTGAAGCAATGTCTAAGAAATATGTATTATGATTGTAATTTATATTATTTTTTTTGGTTAAATAAAATGTGTGTAATTGGCTTTAATTGAAGTTAAAAGAGTAATTATTTAACGAGCACACAAATCCCATACATCTCAATTTATTAAGCCTTTAAATATTAATTTAATTAGACTCTGCTAGTTTAAAAGATTTAACTTTATATTTTAAAATATTTAATACTTATTTCACAAAGTAACGAGTTCTACCTTCAAGATTTGAAGAGCGTTACAGACAGACGGTTTTTATTACGCCTGACCTGTGACGTAGAACTAAACCTAAACACACAGAAACGTTACAAGTTTCTAAAGAACGTTAGCTCCATCCGTCAAGTTTTGGTTTCTAAACGATGTTAGTTCCATTGGACTTGTTCTGGTTTCTAAAGTGAGTTAAATTTATCACTCATGTGTTACTTTCTAAAATGTGTTAATTCCATTGTTCATGTTTCTGTTACTAAAGGACGTTAGTTTCATCATTAGTTTTGGAAACTAAAGAACGTTAGTTTTTGTTTCTAAAATGTGTTAAATCCATCGGTGATGTTTTGGTTTCTAAAATGTGTTAAACCCATCGGCGATGTTTTGGTTTCTAAAATGTGTTAAACCCATCGGCGATGTTTTGGTTTCTAAATTATATTAATTCCATCGGTCAGTTTTGGTTTCTATAGCGCATGAGTTTCCAAACTGGGGAGAGCGCGACCTTGAGGGGCGTAAAGCCAAGTCAGGGGGGCCGAGATCAGTTAGAAAATAGTAAAATAAATTCTCATTTACTTAATATTTAAATACACAATTTATCAACATTTAAAACTAAATTTACAGCTCATTATTTGTTTACATAGATAATTTTGTTGACCATGATGTTCAGAAAATTAAAATAAAATGTATGCATTTATAAAAGAAATATGAGTAAATGTTTACAAACCCAAACATGTACATTTCAAATAGTGTTTTAATCTACAACTTTCCAATTTCCAAACGTAAATTATAAAAATGTATTTCAATTAACTTTTAAATGTAAAGAAGCTGTAACTGGGGACTTGCATATTGCCATTATGATTTTTTCGGTTGTAAACTGTGTGAATTTTCTATGTGATAAAAAAAAAACATAAGAGTAGGTTTAACTAAGAATCATTGTACGGGCAGATTTTTAAAGGTCAGAAATAACGCAAATGGGCAACGAAATTATATAGTGCTGACCATGAAACCGTGCGCTTGGCCTTGAGAGATCGCGATGGTGAGACGAAAGGTGGAATGCTGCATTGAGTCAGCATAAATACTTTCCTGCAAACATGAAAAGGACTGTAAAAACACTGACGTGCGTGTGGCGGTCGATGATAGATAAATTAGCTCCGGTATGAAACAATATTGAAATATGTGTTGACACATCGGATGTAGAAGCTGTTGATGTATAGAATATTCTGCATATGTAATATGTTTTCAGAAGTGGTAGTACATGAGAAATCTTGTGAAGTGCACAGTTACATGATCCGCACTATACCTTAAAATGTTGTCCGATGTCTCATTAACGCCTACGAAATCAAGAACGCAACTTCTTGTACTCTACTCTTCTGATGCTGAGCCGCAGATTTAGCAATATTCAAGTCTATGGTATTCTGTGAACCCTCTATTTGGGCACATTTTGTCTACAATACACAATCTAATATTAAAGGGGACTGAGGAAACATTTTGCTGAGTTTCAGGTCATTGTGGAGTCTAGAAACCGCAAAGGAGATGAAGCAGCGAAGGAGACAAGCACCGATTACAATTAGTATCATGGGATCTGATTATGTTTGTTTTGCTAAACATTTATTGTTTGCTGTTTGAAATAAAGATTGACCATGTGTAAAATATGAGCTGAGGAAATAATTAAGGATACAGTCCGACCATGGTGGCCTTATGTTCCATCGAAACGTACCAGCCATCCCTCGGCCGCTCCTTCTTAAATCAAGGACATTGGTTGATACATCGCGAGTACCAGTCATCATGTCAGTTCTGTGTCGGTGCCATCACAATCAGGTTGAATGTGGATTTACCGATGCTCGTAAACATTTCAATCTTCAAGTATGGTGGCGAGGGACCACGGTTTTGGCCGTGCCATCGCCTTCTTGCGTCAAGTATATTCTTAAAAATGTTATAAAATTTAAATTATTTATTTGTGAAATATATTATGTTGGTTATTGATTTCAGTTAGATTGTTTTTTTTATGTATTTGTTATTATATATCTATTAGACAGTAAAACAAATACTTACTCTAATTATATATATATATATATATATATATATATATATATATATATATATATATATAACACGTTTTTTTGTTTAATAATTTAAAACAACATAGGTTATTCAAATACAAGAATTCTTGTATTTGAATAACCTATGTTGTTTTAAAATATATATTTGATATTAAATATATATATTGATATTAAACAATATCAATTGTTTAATATTCCTGATGATGTTGGTACTGTTAACCAACGAAAAGCTTTGAATTGTAAATTCAATTATAATTCTTGTATTTGTATTTTGACTTAGTTCTTTATTAATACACAAGAATACATATTGCGATATTTATATATATATATATATATATATATATATATATATAAAGTTAAATATTTAAATTTTATTTAATTCTCTCGTTAAATTTGAAGAAATATAATACAGTATATTATATATATATATATATATATATATATATATATATATATATATATATATATATATATATGACCCAGTGACCTGAAATACTGTTATAAAAACATTAGCGAGGGAATCTGTATTCTTCTAACCAATTTAATACTCTATAACAATATTTTAAAAAACATTTAATTAGTCAAATGGTTTATCGAACTTTGTTTCTTATATTAAGTAAATGCGTTCGTTAAACACAATACAAAATAAATAGGTTAGCGTCTAGTGAGACAGTCTCTGCATGAATCGATAGGGTCATGCATGTCGATTATCACATTTCCCCACAGATCAGTTTATGTAATCAATTTTTTTGGCAACTACTACGCTATTTAGATTTCACAATTGCGTTTATAAGCATACTATGCAATAGTTAGTGAGAGTGAAATACGTTTTGTGGTCAAGAGACGTGTTTTCTTTCTTAAAATTGCTCTAACAGACCGACCACTAATTTGTAATGTAGTTTGTAAACTGATTTCAAACCTTTTGCAATTTGGCTGGACTGTCGGGCAAAACTTTAAATATTAACAAATATGTCCGAGGCCAGCTCCGTCTCTTGGGTAACATAGTAGCCCTGTATAATAATAGTTGCAATAAAAGCTTCTTTCAATAATTATAGTTCAAGTTCTCTTCTTTTTGAGCTACTCTGTGCGTTTTAGCCATGTTTTATTCTTCTATTTCGTCCTTCGTACGCTGGAGGGGGTTATTCAACTATCCAAGCTCTACCAATAACGTACATATCCTCCCAACCACGTTAACTCATTAGTCTTAGGCCATTTATGTAAAATTTGTAGTAACCCTAAGTGAATAATTGTACATTACTATTAACATTTTTTTAAAAAATAACTCAGTCATTGTCCACTATTATTTTAAATACCTAGCACAAAACGCCTTTCCACGTTGTCTAAACAGTTTCTCAGTTTCGGGTTCAATGTTCCATATCAACGCTAGTAGTTTTATCTGCAACTACCGCTAGGTTTTATAACATTATATCACTAGCCCCTATATGTTGTTTATTTGCGAAACCTAGCATCGTCGCATTACGATGTGGCAACACGACTCGGAGATTTTCTGATTGTTAGAACATTGACATACTCATTGTTACACTCAATATAAAGCTAGAACATTAACATACTCATTGTTACACTCAATATAAAACCAGAACATTAACACACTCATTGTTACACTCAATATAAAGCCAGAACATTAACATACTCATTGTTACACTCAATATAAATCCAGAACATTAACATACTCATTGTTACACTCAATATAAAGCTAGATCATTGGCATACTCATTGTTACACTCAATATAAAGCTAGAATATTAACACACTCATTGTTACACTCAATATAAAGCTAGAACATTAACATACTCATTGCTACACTCAATATAAAGCTAGAATATTAACACACTCATTGTTACACTCAATATAAAGCTAGAACATTAACATACTCATTGCTACACTCAATATAAAGCTAGAACATTAACATACTCATTGCTACACTCAATATAAAGCCAGAACATTAACATACTCATTATTACACTCAATATAAAGCCAGAACATTAACATACTCATTGTTACACTCAATATAAAGCTAGAATATTAACACACTCATTGTTACACTCAATATAAAGCTAGAACATTAACATACTCATTGCTACACTCAATATAAAGCTAGAATATTAACACACTCATTGTTACACTCAATATAAAGCTAGAACATTAACATACTCATTGCTACACTCAATATAAAGCCAGAACATTAACATACTCATTATTACACTCAATATAAAGCCAGAACATTAACATACTCATTGTTACACTCAATATAAAGCCAGAACATTACACACTCATTGTTACACTCAATATAAAGCCAGAACATTAACATACTCATTGTTACACTCAATATAAAGCCAGAACATTAACATACTCATTGTTACACTCAATATAAAGCCAGAACATTAACATACTCATTGTTACACTCAATATAAAGCCAGAACATTCACATACTCATTGTTACACTCAATATAAAGCCAGAACATTAACATACTCATTGTTACACTCAATATAAAGCCAGAACATTAACATACTCATTGTTACACTCAATATAAAGCTAGAACATTAACATACTCATTGTTAAACTCAATATAAAGCCAGAACATTAACACACTCATTGTTACACTCAATATAAAGCCAGAACATTAACATACTCATTGTTACACTCAATATAAATCCAGAACATTAACATACTCATTGTTACACTCAATATAAAGCTAGAACATTAACATACTCATTGTTACACTCAATATAAAGCTAGAACATTAACATACTCATTGTTACACTCAATATAAAGCTAGATCATTGGCATACTCATTGTTACACTCAATATAAAGCTAGAATATTAACACACTCATTGTTACACTCAATATAAAGCTAGAACATTAACATACTCATTGCTACACTCAATATAAAGCTAGAACATTAACATACTCATTGCTACACTCAATATAAAGCCAGAACATTAACATACTCATTATTACACTCAATATAAAGCCAGAACATTAACATACTCATTGTTACACTCAATATAAAGCCAGAACATTACACACTCATTGTTACACTCAATATAAAGCCAGAACATTAACATACTCATTGTTACACTCAATATAAAGCCAGAACATTAACATACTCATTGTTACACTCAATATAAAGCTAGAACATTAACATACTCATTGTTACACTCAATATAAAGCCAGAACATTAACACACTCATTGGTACACTCAATATAAAGCCAGAACATTAACATACTCATTGTTACACTCAATATAAAGCTAGAACATTAACATACTCATTGTTACACTTAATATAAAGCCAGAACATTAACACACTCATTGTTACACTCAATATAAAGCCAGAACATTAACATACTCATTGTTACACTCAATATAAAGCCAGAACATTAACATACTCATTGTTACACTCAACAAGCTAGAAAATTAACATACTCATTAATACACTCAATATAAAGCTAAGGCTAATTTTAAAAATACTCAACTAAGTGAATACGATGGCAGGTTTAAACATGGAATTATTGGGAAAAGGACAACCTGATAGATTTACCTCCGGTTGAACCGCTGACAATAAACATAAATGACAGCTCGACAGAGTGTTCAGAGAGTGACTACTCTGACTGATGATCTGTTACAAATACAGATCACATGTAAATATTGTAAATAGTTTTGTAAATATTTGACAATGGCTTCAAAGCCAGCAATCCATTTTTAAACCTGCCATTGGAGGTCCAAAGCCCTTTCGAGAAAAGGTGATGGGAAATGGTTTAATTATAACAATAAAATTCCTAAATATGCCTCACCGTCATATTGATATAACATTGTAAATATGCCGTACCACTACCGCACCCTCGTAGCGCGTTTGCCTCGCCATGCCGGCCCATCGAAAACCAGTTTTGTTTAGGGAAATTTCCCTGCAGAAGACAGCCGAGCGGTAGCAATTTCACGCGCCAATGCATCCCGATTGCGATTCGATCAGACATCAGTATAATTTTTTAAAGACTCTGTAACAAATTTATTGCTTTAAATTGTCAATTCATAGCTTAAGAGCTACAATTCAAGCTTTCATTGCTATTTTTATTTTAATCCGATCCCAAAATAAAACACTTTGACAAAAGTCACAACTTTTTTTGTAATTAAGTAAAATTTCTGAACGTCATTAATATGGTATACAAATATATGTGCTACAACCTATTAAATGTTTAACACGATTGGTTTAATAGTTTTTATATTATAAATTTTCAAAGTCTGGCATTGTCTGAAAAACGCCAAAAAACTGGTACTTTTTTCATTCAACCCACTGTAAGACAAAGTTAAAACCGCAAAAAATTAAGTTTACATTAATAGACGCAAAATTAAATTTATGAAATTTTGGTGCATCTTGTTTTGTTATAAGTATATCGGTTGCCTTGTAGTAAAAGCTTAAACTCGAGTATCAACACTTTTTGACCCGATAGTAGATTAACCAGCAACAATGTATTGTTATGAAGAAACATTCAGTTTAAATGGCAGACAATTTGATTAACCAGCAACCATATATTGCATTGAAGTAAATCTCAGTTTAATCTGCAAACACTTTGATTAACCATCAACAATGTATAAAACAAAATTAATTTTAACCAGCGAAAACTCAACATTTTTAGAGACACTGGGATTAAGCAGAAACCATCGAATGTTATGATAAATGTCAATTTAACCAACGGACACTTTCATGGAGCAGTAGCAATACATTGTTATTAGACACATCCGGCCCAACCAGCAGAAATACAACGTTATGAAGAAACATTTGATTAATCAGAAACCACAAAATGTCATGAAAAAAAATCAGTTTTACCGGCAGACATTCTCATTAACCAGCTATAGTACAACTTTTGGATGAGCATTTAGTTTAACCAGCTAATTTTTTAAACCATATAACAATAGTTCAGTCCAACAATTAATTGTTATGAAAAACTTATTCACACTCAAACGAATTTACATCGTTATGAATAAACACTCAGTTTAAATAGCAACAGTACATAATTTCTTAAGAAAAACCTAATTTTAAGTACTAATACATAATTATTTTCCTAATTAAGCTACAATAGTGAACACATAGCGATTAAATATTGTTTGCCTGCCATATCACTTTCTCGCACATTAGCGTTCGCTTAGGCTTAATCATGCGTAAATGAATCCGAGTTACGTGAGTGCACATTAATTTTCTTCACTACGCGGCGCTTTCACTAGACGGCTAAAGTGATGCGGTCAGACTATTCTTCGTCATTCAGGCAAATTTTCACTAACACAAAAAATATAAAGATTTACCGTTCGATTTTGCACCCATAATGATCGTAACGTGTACGGTTCTTTGCCATTTCTGGTGTCTGAGAATAGCATTATGAAGTGAGTTCAGGAAGAGTCCATGACGTCCGGAAAGTGTCACACAAGAACCGTGAGTGTAGTATGAAGCGCAATCCCTAAGCTTAATTGTCTCTGAAACAGATTCATAAAATACAATATCAAGAGCACAGTGGTACAATATATTACAATGAAAATATTGGAAAGAACCCCAATACCACAAAAATAATCAAAAATAACAAATAAAACAAGTTACTTAAGATTAAACCCTTATGTACATTTCGATGACCATCTCATCATCATCAGAGGGTCTTGTTACAAAATACAATCTAGCACACAAGAAGTTACAAACTAGAATGATGCTTTTGTGGAATTGGGGTTCTTTTCAATATTTTTATTGCAATATATTGTACCACTGTGCTCTTGATATTGTGTATCACTCTAGTTTGTAACTTCTTGTTTGGTAGATTGTAATAAGACCTTCTGATGATGATGGCATGGTCATCGAAATGTACATAGGGGTTTAATCTTAAGTAACTTGTTTTATTTGTTATTCTTGATTATTTTCGTGGTATTGGGGTTCTTTCCAATATTTTCATTGTAAAATTCATAGAATGCTAGATTTTTTAATAAAGTTTCAGAAAAAAATAGTAAACAAATCTGGAAAATATACTCAGGAAACTACATTGTAGTTAATTCAAGGCTTTGGTATTTAAAACCAGAAAATTGTACTGAAACCATTATGATAGCAAGGTACTTAGTTAGCTTTCTCATAATAAATAAATAGAGCAATACATTTTTAATTAGGCTTAGGATGAGTTAGACCGATCTGGGTTTGATATTCTGCCCAACCATCATAAACTCGAATTGCCTTCTCACTCTCTAAATATCACTAACCGTCTTCCTCTTCAACTTCTTTAACTATCCATAGTTTAATATAAGTGTTTATAAAAAATTAAGAACTAAAGTTGGATTGCAAAATCAATGAGTAGCATCTAGGTAAAGACCTATCTCTTCGCCTAATATAGTACTGTCTATAACTCAGCAAATCTAATTACTAAGAATCCAACCTCAAATCCGTGGTGACTAGCATTCGCCAAAAATAGTACTGTCTATAACTCAGCAAATCTAACTACTAAGAATCCAACCTCAAATCCGTGGTGACTAGCATTCGCCTAATATAGTACTGTCTATAACTCAGCAAATCTAACTACTAAGAATCCGACCTCAAATCCGTGGTGACTAACATTCACCAAAAATAGTACTGTCTATAACTCAGCAAATCTAACTACTAAGAATCCGACCTCAAATCCGTGGTGACTTACATTCGCCTAATATAGTACTGTCTATAACTCAGCAAATCTAACTACTAAGAATCCGACCTTAAATCCGTGGTGACTAACATTCGCCTAATATAGTACTGTCTATAACTCAGCAAATCTAACTACTAAGAATCCGACCTCAAATCCGTGGTGACTAGCATTCGCCTAATATAGTACTGTCTATAACTCAGCAAATCTAACTACTAAGAATCCGACCTCAAATCCGTGGTGACTAACATTCGCCTAATATAGTACTGTCTATAACTCAGCAAATCTAACTACTAAGAATCCGACCTCAAATCCGTGGTGACTAACATTCGCCTAATATAGTACTGTCTATAACTCAGCAAATCTAACTACTAAGAATCCAACCTAAAATCCGTGGTGACTAGCATTCGCCTAATATAGTACTGTCTATAACTCAGCAAATCTAACTACTAAGAATCCGACCTCAAATCCGTGGTGACTAGCATTCGCCTAATATAGTACTGTCTATAACTCAGCAAATCTAACTACTAAGAATCCAACCTCAAATCCGTGGTGACTAGCATTCGCCTAATATAGTACTGTCTATAACTCAGCAAATCTAACTACTAAGAATCCAACCTCAAATCCATGGTGACTTACATTCACCAAAAATAGTACTGTCTATAACTCAGCAAATCTAATTACTAAGAATCCAACCTCAAATCCGTGGTGACTAGCATTCGCCTAATATAGTACTGTCTATAACTCAGCAAATCTAACTACTAAGAATCCAACCTCAAATCCGTGGTGACGAGCATTCGCCTAATATAGTACTGTCTATAACTCAGCAAATCTAACTACTAAGAATCCGACCTAAAATCCGTGGTGACTAGCATTCGCCTAATATAGTACTGTCTATAACTCAGCAAATCTAACTACTAAGAATCCAACCTCAAATCCATGGTGACTTACATTCACCAAAAATAGTACTGTCTATAACTCAGCAAATCTAATTACTAAGAATCCAACCTCAAATCCGTGGTGACTAGCATTCGCCTAATATAGTACTGTCTATAACTCAGCAAATCTAACTACTAAGAATCCAACCTCAAATCCGTGGTGACGAGCATTCGCCTAATATAGTACTGTCTATAACTCAGCAAATCTAACTACTAAGAATCCAACCTCAAATCCGTGGTGACTTACATTCACCAAAAATAGTACTGACTATAACTCAGCAAATCTAATTACTAAGAATCCGACCTAAAATCCGTGGTGACTAGCATTCGCCTAATATAGTACTGTCTATAACTCAGCAAATCTAATTACTAAGAATCCGACCTAAAATCCGTGGTGACTAGCATTCGCCTAATATAGTACTGTCTATAACTCAGCAAATCTAACTACTAAGAATCCGACCTCAAATCCGTGGTGACTTACATTCACCAAAAATAGTACTGACTATAACTCAGCAAATCTAACTGCTAAGAATCCGACCTAAAATCCGTGGTGACTAGCATTCGCCTAATATAGTACTGTCTATAATTCAGCAAATCTAACTACTAAGAATCCGACCTCAAATCCGTGGTGACTAGCATTCGCCTAATATAGTACTGTCTATAACTCAGCAAATCTAACTACTAAGAATCCAACCTCAAATCCATGGTGACTTACATTCACCAAAAATAGTACTGTCTATAACTCAGCAAATCTAATTACTAAGAATCCAACCTCAAATCCGTGGTGACTAGCATTCGCCTAATATAGTACTGTCTATAACTTAGCAAATCTAACTACTAAGAATCCAACCTCAAATCCGTGGTGACGAGCATTCGCCTAATATAGTACTGTCTATAACTCAGCAAATCTAACTACTAAGAATCCGACCTAAAATCCGTGGTGACTAGCATTCGCCTAATATAGTACTGTCTATAACTCAGCAAATCTAACTACTAAGAATCCAACCTCAAATCCGTGGTGACTTACATTCACCAAAAATAGTACTGACTATAACTCAGCAAATCTAACTACTAAGAATCCAACCTCAAATCCGTGGTGACTAGCATTCGCCTAATATAGTACTGTCTATAACTCAGCAAATCTAACTACTAAGAATCCGACCTCAAATCCGTGGTGACTAACATTCACCAAAAATAGTACTGTCTATAACTCAGCAAATCTAACTACTAAGAATCCGACCTCAAATCCGTGGTGACTTACATTCGCCTAATATAGTACTGTCTATAACTCAGCAAATCTAACTACTAAGAATCCGACCTTAAATCCGTGGTGACTAACATTCGCCTAATATAGTACTGTCTATAACTCAGCAAATCTAACTACTAAGAATCCGACCTCAAATCCGTGGTGACTAGCATTCGCCTAATATAGTACTGTCTATAACTCAGCAAATCTAACTACTAAGAATCCGACCTCAAATCCGTGGTGACTAACATTCGCCTAATATAGTACTGTCTATAACTCAGCAAATCTAACTACTAAGAATCCGACCTCAAATCCGTGGTGACTAACATTCGCCTAATATAGTACTGTCTATAACTCAGCAAATCTAACTACTAAGAATCCAACCTAAAATCCGTGGTGACTAGCATTCGCCTAATATAGTACTGTCTATAACTCAGCAAATCTAACTACTAAGAATCCGACCTCAAATCCGTGGTGACTAGCATTCGCCTAATATAGTACTGTCTATAACTCAGCAAATCTAACTACTAAGAATCCAACCTCAAATCCGTGGTGACTAGCATTCGCCTAATATAGTACTGTCTATAACTCAGCAAATCTAACTACTAAGAATCCAACCTCAAATCCATGGTGACTTACATTCACCAAAAATAGTACTGTCTATAACTCAGCAAATCTAATTACTAAGAATCCAACCTCAAATCCGTGGTGACTAGCATTCGCCTAATATAGTACTGTCTATAACTCAGCAAATCTAACTACTAAGAATCCAACCTCAAATCCGTGGTGACGAGCATTCGCCTAATATAGTACTGTCTATAACTCAGCAAATCTAACTACTAAGAATCCGACCTAAAATCCGTGGTGACTAGCATTCGCCTAATATAGTACTGTCTATAACTCAGCAAATCTAACTACTAAGAATCCAACCTCAAATCCATGGTGACTTACATTCACCAAAAATAGTACTGTCTATAACTCAGCAAATCTAATTACTAAGAATCCAACCTCAAATCCGTGGTGACTAGCATTCGCCTAATATAGTACTGTCTATAACTCAGCAAATCTAACTACTAAGAATCCAACCTCAAATCCGTGGTGACGAGCATTCGCCTAATATAGTACTGTCTATAACTCAGCAAATCTAACTACTAAGAATCCAACCTCAAATCCGTGGTGACTTACATTCACCAAAAATAGTACTGACTATAACTCAGCAAATCTAATTACTAAGAATCCGACCTAAAATCCGTGGTGACTAGCATTCGCCTAATATAGTACTGTCTATAACTCAGCAAATCTAATTACTAAGAATCCGACCTCAAATCCGTGGTGACTAACATTCACCAAAAATAGTACTGTCTATAACTCAGCAAATCTAACTACTAAGAATCCGACCTCAAATCCGTGGTGACTTACATTCGCCTAATATAGTACTGTCTATAACTCAGCAAATCTAACTACTAAGAATCCGACCTTAAATCCGTGGTGACTAACATTCGCCTAATATAGTACTGTCTATAACTCAGCAAATCTAACTACTAAGAATCCGACCTCAAATCCGTGGTGACTAGCATTCGCCTAATATAGTACTGTCTATAACTCAGCAAATCTAACTACTAAGAATCCAACCTCAAATCCGTGGTGACTAGCATTCGCCTAATATAGTACTGTCTATAACTCAGCAAATCTAACTACTAAGAATCCAACCTCAAATCCATGGTGACTTACATTCACCAAAAATAGTACTGTCTATAACTCAGCAAATCTAATTACTAAGAATCCAACCTCAAATCCGTGGTGACTAGCATTCGCCTAATATAGTACTGTCTATAACTCAGCAAATCTAACTACTAAGAATCCAACCTCAAATCCGTGGTGACGAGCATTCGCCTAATATAGTACTGTCTATAACTCAGCAAATCTAACTACTAAGAATCCGACCTAAAATCCGTGGTGACTAGCATTCGCCTAATATAGTACTGTCTATAACTCAGCAAATCTAACTACTAAGAATCCAACCTCAAATCCATGGTGACTTACATTCACCAAAAATAGTACTGTCTATAACTCAGCAAATCTAATTACTAAGAATCCAACCTCAAATCCGTGGTGACTAGCATTCGCCTAATATAGTACTGTCTATAACTCAGCAAATCTAACTACTAAGAATCCAACCTCAAATCCGTGGTGACGAGCATTCGCCTAATATAGTACTGTCTATAACTCAGCAAATCTAACTACTAAGAATCCAACCTCAAATCCGTGGTGACTTACATTCACCAAAAATAGTACTGACTATAACTCAGCAAATCTAATTACTAAGAATCCGACCTAAAATCCGTGGTGACTAGCATTCGCCTAATATAGTACTGTCTATAACTCAGCAAATCTAATTACTAAGAATCCGACCTAAAATCCGTGGTGACTAGCATTCGCCTAATATAGTACTGTCTATAACTCAGCAAATCTAACTACTAAGAATCCGACCTCAAATCCGTGGTGACTTACATTCACCAAAAATAGTACTGACTATAACTCAGCAAATCTAACTGCTAAGAATCCGACCTAAAATCCGTGGTGACTAGCATTCGCCTAATATAGTACTGTCTATAATTCAGCAAATCTAACTACTAAGAATCCGACCTCAAATCCGTGGTGACTAGCATTCGCCTAATATAGTACTGTCTATAACTCAGCAAATCTAACTACTAAGAATCCAACCTCAAATCCATGGTGACTTACATTCACCAAAAATAGTACTGTCTATAACTCAGCAAATCTAATTACTAAGAATCCAACCTCAAATCCGTGGTGACTAGCATTCGCCTAATATAGTACTGTCTATAACTCAGCAAATCTAACTACTAAGAATCCAACCTCAAATCCGTGGTGACGAGCATTCGCCTAATATAGTACTGTCTATAACTCAGCAAATCTAACTACTAAGAATCCGACCTAAAATCCGTGGTGACTAGCATTCGCCTAATATAGTACTGTCTATAACTCAGCAAATCTAACTACTAAGAATCCAACCTCAAATCAGTGGTGACTTACATTCACCAAAAATAGTACTGACTATAACTCAGCAAATCTAATTACTAAGAATCCAACCTCAAATCCGTGGTGACTAGCATTCGCCTAATATAGTACTGTCTATAACTCAGCAAATCTAACTACTAAGAATCCAACCTCAAATCCGTGGTGACGAGCATTCGCCTAATATAGTACTGTCTATAACTCAGCAAATCTAACTACTAAGAATCCAACCTCAAATCCGTGGTGACTTACATTCACCAAAAATAGTACTGACTATAACTCAGCAAATCTAATTACTAAGAATCCGACCTAAAATCCGTGGTGACTAGCATTCGCCTAATATAGTACTGTCTATAACTCAGCAAATCTAATTACTAAGAATCCGACCTCAAATCCGTGGTGACTAACATTCACCAAAAATAGTACTGTCTATAACTCAGCAAATCTAACTACTAAGAATCCGACCTCAAATCCGTGGTGACTTACATTCGCCTAATATAGTACTGTCTATAACTCAGCAAATCTAACTACTAAGAATCCGACCTTAAATCCGTGGTGACTAACATTCGCCTAATATAGTACTGTCTATAACTCAGCAAATCTAACTACTAAGAATCCGACCTCAAATCCGTGGTGACTAGCATTCGCCTAATATAGTACTGTCTATAACTCAGCAAATCTAACTACTAAGAATCCAACCTCAAATCCGTGGTGACTAGCATTCGCCTAATATAGTACTGTCTATAACTCAGCAAATCTAACTACTAAGAATCCAACCTCAAATCCATGGTGACTTACATTCACCAAAAATAGTACTGTCTATAACTCAGCAAATCTAATTACTAAGAATCCAACCTCAAATCCGTGGTGACTAGCATTCGCCTAATATAGTACTGTCTATAACTCAGCAAATCTAACTACTAAGAATCCAACCTCAAATCCGTGGTGACGAGCATTCGCCTAATATAGTACTGTCTATAACTCAGCAAATCTAACTACTAAGAATCCGACCTAAAATCCGTGGTGACTAGCATTCGCCTAATATAGTACTGTCTATAACTCAGCAAATCTAACTACTAAGAATCCAACCTCAAATCCATGGTGACTTACATTCACCAAAAATAGTACTGTCTATAACTCAGCAAATCTAATTACTAAGAATCCAACCTCAAATCCGTGGTGACTAGCATTCGCCTAATATAGTACTGTCTATAACTCAGCAAATCTAACTACTAAGAATCCAACCTCAAATCCGTGGTGACGAGCATTCGCCTAATATAGTACTGTCTATAACTCAGCAAATCTAACTACTAAGAATCCAACCTCAAATCCGTGGTGACTTACATTCACCAAAAATAGTACTGACTATAACTCAGCAAATCTAATTACTAAGAATCCGACCTAAAATCCGTGGTGACTAGCATTCGCCTAATATAGTACTGTCTATAACTCAGCAAATCTAATTACTAAGAATCCGACCTAAAATCCGTGGTGACTAGCATTCGCCTAATATAGTACTGTCTATAACTCAGCAAATCTAACTACTAAGAATCCGACCTCAAATCCGTGGTGACTTACATTCACCAAAAATAGTACTGACTATAACTCAGCAAATCTAACTGCTAAGAATCCGACCTAAAATCCGTGGTGACTAGCATTCGCCTAATATAGTACTGTCTATAATTCAGCAAATCTAACTACTAAGAATCCGACCTCAAATCCGTGGTGACTAGCATTCGCCTAATATAGTACTGTCTATAACTCAGCAAATCTAACTACTAAGAATCCAACCTCAAATCCATGGTGACTTACATTCACCAAAAATAGTACTGTCTATAACTCAGCAAATCTAATTACTAAGAATCCAACCTCAAATCCGTGGTGACTAGCATTCGCCTAATATAGTACTGTCTATAACTCAGCAAATCTAACTACTAAGAATCCAACCTCAAATCCGTGGTGACGAGCATTCGCCTAATATAGTACTGTCTATAACTCAGCAAATCTAACTACTAAGAATCCGACCTAAAATCCGTGGTGACTAGCATTCGCCTAATATAGTACTGTCTATAACTCAGCAAATCTAACTACTAAGAATCCAACCTCAAATCCGTGGTGACTTACATTCACCAAAAATAGTACTGACTATAACTCAGCAAATCTAATTACTAAGAATCCAACCTCAAATCCGTGGTGACTAGCATTCGCCTAATATAGTACTGTCTATAACTCAGCAAATCTAACTACTAAGAATCCAACCTCAAATCCGTGGTGACGAGCATTCGCCTAATATAGTACTGTCTATAACTCAGCAAATCTAACTACTAAGAATCCAACCTCAAATCCGTGGTGACTTACATTCACCAAAAATAGTACTGACTATAACTCAGCAAATCTAATTACTAAGAATCCGACCTAAAATCCGTGGTGACTAGCATTCGCCTAATATAGTACTGTCTATAACTCAGCAAATCTAATTACTAAGAATCCGACCTCAAATCCGTGGTGACTAAGCATTAGGCCCAAAACGGTGTGATACCGAGCCTCACGATTTTATCCACAATTTTGCCAGCTTTTTCGGACTAGTAAGGACCGATGAGATTTGTTTTCCGTAACGCTAGAACACCCCATCAGAATAGTTCGGTCTACGTAAGAGCGACCGAGCTTCATCCATTCCCTGTTGGTCTTAGCTAAGGCCGACCACAGGCACACATGACCACCACTCTTGAGAGTTTTATTACCGACAATTACATCGTAAGGAGCTGAAAACGTTCAAAATTATTTCTAGTTACCTCTAACTTCATAAGCAGTTGATCAAGGATCTACTCCCGATTCAGTGATTGTTGCAGCTTGAGTGTTTCCTTGAAGAACTCGACCGATTCACATGTCTCTCCACATAAGCAGTTGGTCAAGGATCTACTCCCGATTCAGTGATTGTTGCAGCTTGAGTGTTTCCTTGAAGAACTCGACCGATTCACATGTCTCTCCACATAAGCAATCGAGAGTTATATTGTATATTTCATACCACTTAGAAGCAAGGTTCTTGACGTGAAACCGATAGAATTTCCACGTGAAGCTAGATTCTCTGGTCTTCGAAGAGTAAAGTACTGTATAATATTCATATAGAAGCTTTTAGTTTTAACCTCTCCTATGGGCTGCATGACCTTGACGTGGTGGAGAGGCTTAATCCGGGCGTGGGGGACGGGTGGAGCGGAGCTGTACGTATGTGGTTCCCTATAAACGGGAAGTCCAGGCAATTGTGTGAGTGCATGAAGGCGGCTCAAAAAAAGGGGCCAGTCCTAGCACTTGAAGGGTTGTTATCTGCCCGGCTCTCGCCCTGCCTTTCCCTTGCGGGCGGCAACCAAGAAGCACCCCTCATCCAGGTTGGTGGTCTGGATGGGCACTTACACCCCCGATCGGAAGGTGTTATGCGATCCGTGCCGATGTAGATTCGCGGCCCTCGGGGTAAGGAGGGTCTTTAATGGAGCCTCAGGGGCACCTGGCGCCACCCCTGAGTACTTAAGTCGCCTTACCGCCGTAAGCGGGGCTCTGCGGCGGCGGACCTTTATTTCCCTAGCTGCTCGTGGGAACACACATGGCAGAGATAGAAAAAATAAAATTAACTGGTCAGGGCTTAGAACCTACCGACAAATCTGTTCCTATGGAGGTGGCTTCGGCCCCCGTAGAGACAGATGGAAATCCAGTTGCGAAGGCAACAGGAGGAATGGGTGGGGCACAAAGGAGGAAAGCACTCTGGCTTTCCTACCATGAGGAAGCAAAGAAGGCAGAGGCGGAGGGCAGAGAACCACCGCCACCCCCTTTGAGGAAACACCGGTCCGGGCAGCGGAAGGGTTTGACGGAGGCTGGGGCTAGAACCCGCCCTGTCGTCCCGGAAGCCAGTGGATCAGGTAGGACCTTAGTACGACAAGAGAGAGAGAGGAAAAGGAAGGAAAGGAGTACTTCTAATCCTACTCCAGAGTCGGAGGTCAAGAGGTCTAGGCCTGCTGGGTCGGGAGGGCCGTTTTTCTCGTCGATCTCCGCCAACCTACCGAGGGTTCTTGTGACCTTTGGGGATAGTGTAGGCGTGAGGATGGAGATGGCGGCGTTCGACCACCTTAAGGGCACCGTCATGGACCGGATTCTGGACACTCCTAGTGGAGGTTTTGTTCCGCGGTTCAGAGACACTCACCTAAGGGATGGAGTCGCAGCATTTATTTGTGCTGAGGAGGAATAGGCAAAATGGCTGAGAGAAATGGTACCGTCAGTTAAGCTCGAGGACGGGACTCAGGCAAGGCTAGTCCTGCCTGATGAACTGATCAAAAGGGTGAAAGTGACGGTGCTAGTACCACCATCAAAAAGGGAGGCCACTCAGCTGGTCAAGCTCATGGGGATGCAAAACCCAGAAATTGACACTTCGAAGTGGAATATCCTACAGTGCATTGAGCGGGGACCTGCAAGCCTCCTCTGCCTAGGATTGGATGAGGCATCGGCCAGACTATTAAAGGCAAGAGATGGGAAAGCCTTCCTGGGGACTGCAGAGGTCACTTTTAAGTGGAACTCTAAGGACCCGGAAGAGAAGGGCGAGAGAGAGAATCAGGAGAAGGCGTGGGGGTCAGTTGGATATGGCTGACCCTCGAGCAATGATCCTGCAAATCAACTTGCACCACAGTAAAAGCGCCTCGGTGGTCCTAACCAGGTGCTTAAATGTGAGGCACACATTACCAGCGCTTGCGCTGGTGCAAGAACCGTGGCTGGTCAGGAACCGTATAAGGGGTCTGACTGCAGCTGGGCCACCTACGCAAGTGGGGAACATGAGGGGCACAGCCCCATGTGTGATAGTCAGAGGACTAGAAGCCACGCTGATTCAAGAATTCTCACCTAAAGACCTTGCGGTAGTTAGAATTCGAGGCAAGAGCGAGGTAAGTGGGAGCAAGGAGTTCATCGTGGCCTCCACTTACTGCGCCCACAATAGAGAATCGCCGCCTGCAGATTACGTAAGTTAGTTCGGTACTGCAGGGAGAGGAATATAGGAATCTAAGTGGGCTGTGATGCCAATGCTCATAATGAGGTGTGGGGCAGCACAGACACAAATGAGCGAGGTGAGGAGCTCCTAGCCTTCTTGATTGAAGAAAACCTTGTGGTTTTAAACACAGGTGCCGAGCCAACATTTGTCACTTCAAACAGAATGGAGGTTCTAGATATCACCTTCTGTAATAGACAAATGGTAAGGTGGGTGCATGACTGGCACGTTTCGGATGAGCCCTCCATGTCTGATCACCGGATCATCACTGCTACGATGAGGGGAGTTGTTCCCCCATGTGGTGTGGCTTAGGAACCCGAGAAGGACAAACTGGGAAGGTTTTAAGTCCTCGGTGAGGAGGCGGATGTCTGACTTCCGTGGTAAATATGGTACATCAAACGAACTGGAAAATACTGAGGCCTACATCAGGACTGCAATTTCCACGTCGTTTGAGGAAAATTGCCCTCTCTCGCGGATAAACACTGGGAGTGGTAAGCTTAAGTGGAACAGCGAGTTAGAGGCAAGACGGAAAGAGACTAGAAGGCTCTTTAATAGGGCAAAGAAGAAGAAAACGGCGGAGACCTGGCAGGCATATAGACAGCCAGGGTCTCTATAAAAATCTTATTAAAGAGGTTAAACGTGCTTCTTGGGAAAAGTGGTGTTCAGACACAAGCACACTAAGTGACACTGCTAGACTGTTTAAGGTGTTAGCAGGTGGACCGAGGGGAGAGCTTAAGTTTGTCAAGAAGACTGACGGTAGCTTTACTGACACCCCGGAGGAAACACTGCGTCTGCTTATGAGGAACAGTTTTCCCGATATTAGGCCGGTAAGGGACGGTACTCAAAACCTCCGACATACTGGGCTAAGGGTGGACTGGAATATTGCTGGGCATGTGATCTCAGCGCAAAAGGTGAGAGAGGCGATTCTGTCTTTTGAGCCTTTTAAAGCGCCTGGATTAGATAATATTACTCCAGCACTACTACAAAATTGCTTGGAGGAAATAATAGGGCCACTGACAGGATTACTCAGAGGCTGTGTTGCCTTGGGTTACACGCCCGGGCAGTGGCTCAAAACGAAGGTTATCTTTATCCCCAAACCGGGGAGGAAAGGTTACACAGAGGTAAAGGACTTCAGACCTATCAGCCTCACATCTTTCTTGTTAAAGACATTGGAAAGGCTGGTGGACCACTATTTGAAGGAGGGACCTTTGAAGCAGTATCCGATTCATCAGGACCAACACGCCTACCGAACTGGTAGGTCAGTGGAGACTGCGCTGTTGTCGGTCGTAGACTTTATTAAGGGTCAGATCAACAACAAGGGGATATGTATTGGGGCTTTTCTTGATGTGGAGGGGGCTTTTAATAGTACCTCTAGACTGGCCATCAAGAGAGCAGCTATGGATCATGGGATTTCTGATGGAATTATAAATTGGATTATGAGTTCCTTGGAAAACCGGATAAGTACTGCATCCTGGATGGGGTGCACGATAAATGGGATGGTCTCGGAGGGCTGCCCGCAGGGTGGAGTGTTATCCCCTTTGCTGTGGAGCCTTGTCGTGGACGGCCTACTAAGGACACTCAGTGGAATGGGTGTCAAGGTGGTAGGATATGCGGATGACATAGCTATCCTTGTTAGGGGACCATTTGAAGAGGTCCTCAAAGACCTGCTTCAAGAGGCACTCAAGGTAACAGAAGCATGGTGTAGGGAGAATGCACTATGCATTCAAGGAGAGAAATCTGTGGCACTCATCTTCACTAGGCGATATAAAACTAAATCGCTGGAAATGATGGAAGTTGGTAATACTAAAATAAGCTACGTTGAGAGCGCTAAATATCTGGGAGTTATTCTGGATATAAAGCTACTCTGGCGTGAGCACTTGGAGGATAAGTGCAAAAAAGCCATAGCTACGTTCTGGCAATGCAGAGGAGCAATAGGCACGAGATGGGGTTTGGGTCCACGTCAGATGAACTGGATTTATTCCGCCATTGTGGTGCCAAGGTTGGTCTTTGCCTCTATCGTCTGGTGGGACAGGGCACAGAAAGAAACAACTAAAAGAATGCTGGTCCGCGCGCAGGGGCTCTTCCTTAGAGGCATAACAGATACAAGGAGAAGCACATCATGTGCGGCCATGAGGGTTATGTTGGATTTTCCATCCTTGATTCTTCAAATTAGGATGGAGGCAATGAAAACTGCATACCGGCTAAGCTGTACCGGGCAGTGGAAGACAAGTAGCAAACTTCATAAACAGCTATTTGGGGATTCACTGAAGGAGCTCTGGATAGAACCTCAGGATAAGATACTGTCTCTTAAAAGGGAAAAAGGAAACTACAAAATCCTTATTCCTGCAAGAGAGGCATGGGCGGAGTATAGACCCAGACATGGTGAAATCTGGTTCACCGATGGGTCCAAGATGAAGGAAGGAGTGGGAGCAGGATTTAGTGGACCGAGACACCAAGACAGATTTTGTCATCGCCTGGAGGACTACAACTCTGTCTTCCAGGGGGAGGTGCTCGCGATCAAACTATGTGCTGAGGAAATAATAGGGTCTGGCAGGAGGGGCAAGACCATCTGGATTTGCTCGGACAGTCAGGCAGCTCTGAAGGCTTTAGGTAAGGCTAGTACCAGCTCTAGGTTGGTGGCTGAGACTATGGCTTCTCTAGCAGAGCTGAGTAAGTATAATTCACTCAACCTAACCTGGATTCCAGGACATTCTGGCTGGATAGGGAATGAGAGAGCTGACGCATTAGCAAAACAAGGGTGTATAACCCAAGGACCGTTGCTGAGGGCAGTGGGCATGCCGCCTCAGGAGGGGCGCAAGAGGATCACGGCACATATAGACAGGTTGTGCAGGGAAGAATGGAATGTAACCTTGGGGTGTAACAAATCCAAGGTACTGTGGGGTTACTCAGGAGATTTGTGGGGCAAAGAACTACTCTCCTTAAGTAGACATCAACTCAGAGCTACTGTAGAGCTGGTTACAGGCCATGGGAATCTGAGGGGGTTCCAATACAAAATTGGAAAATCTAGGTCCCCTGTGTGCAAGAGATGCGACGAGGACCAAGAGGAAAGCCCAATCCACGTACTCTGTGAGTGTCCTGCTTTGGGAGCTGCAAGGAGAAAGTGGTTTGGCTGGCAGGTATGTACACCAAAGGATTTTTTTTTTCCAGGCGAAAAACCTATTAAGGTTATCATCGCCTAACTAAAGTTATTTTAAATAATAAGTTTTTAAAATAAATATTACATAAAACTAATCAAAATAAAACAAAATAAATGTTTAAAACTAATTGTGATTATAATTATCTAAAATTAAAGAACCTAAAATTATAAAAAATTTAAATATTGTTAAATAGATTAAGGTGGCGTAAGAAAGCGAGGACACGGTCGATAGCCGTGACATCGTCTCTTAAAACCACCTTTAAACTACCTCGAAGATCGTAACGTATATACAAATTTGTCAACTCATTACAGTCAAGCAGGATATGCTTGATTGTAATATTATTTCTACAAAACGGACATAGTGGTGGATCCTCATGTCGCATCAACCATCCATGCGTTAACATAGAGTGGCCGATGCGAAGTCGAGTAACCACCACTTCCTCCCTACGATTCGAACGAACAGATGTCCTCCATGGTCGGACGGTATTTTTGATGTCCCTCAGCTTGTTTCTATGTACATTTTGCCATTCTTCATTCCACACATAGAATAATATAGTTTTAACATTGCATACAAAATCTGATGCCATTACACGTTGTGTCGATGGTACCATACTTGTAGCTAATTTTGCTCCTTCATCAGCTTTAGTGTTTCCAAATATTCCGCAGTGACCAGGCACCCAGAGAAATGACACCTCGATACCCCGTAATTGGAGCCTGTGTATTGAGCACAAGATGTCTCCAACTAATGGGTTCTTAGTGTAAATTTCCTGAATAGCCTGGAGAGCACTTTTGGAATCGGAGCATACAAGATATTTAGATGTTGCAGACGGAATTGATCTTAAAGCTTGGAAAATTGCATAAAGTTCTGCTGTAAAAACGCTACAGGCTGAGGGTAATCCATAAGTGAAGGTTTGTCCTTCCATATAAAAAGCACAACCTATCCTATTGTCCAGTTTTGAACCGTCTGTGAATATAGTCACAGTATGTTGGTGAGTTAGTTGGATCTGCAAAAACTCCTGACGATAAATAACGTCAGGGGTATTGTGTTTTAGGTACCTGGACAATGAGAAGTCAAATTTTGGCATTCGTATTTCCCATGGAGGGATGTAGCATGATGATCGTTCGAATATAGGTGGAAGTTCTAAATTTAGATTGCTAAAAATACGCAACGTTCTTATTCCGAAGGGAGCAGTTGAACGTTGGCGCTCATTGTAACGATCCTCGAGGTGGTTATCAAAAACTGCTTTGAATGCCGGATGTTTAGGTTTGCTTCGAAGACCAGTGTAGTATGAAATCTGTAGCTTTTGATGTCGCATTGAGAGAGATGGTTCTCCAGTTTCAACTAGAAGGCTGGAGATTGGGCTTGAGCTAAAAGCACCAGTAGAAAGTCTAAGACCAGCATGATGAATTGAATCAAGGAGTTTCAAAACCGTAGGTCGAGCAGATGAATAGGCTATACAGCCGTAATCTATGCGCGATCTTACAACGGCGCGATAGAAGCGGAGCATACAGGTTCTGTCTGCTCCCCAATTTGTACCACTTAGAACTCTCAACATATCCAATATCTTGCTGCACCGGGTCCTCAAATCACGCACATGCGGACTCCATGAAAGTCTTTTATCTAATAAAAGACCCAAAAATCTCACATTATCCGCGGTCTGAAGCCGCGTACCATCAAGATAAAGGATAGGTTCCTGGTGTTGCCTGCGACGACTAAATGCTATACACTGGGTCTTCGAAACCGAAAACTTGAAGCCCGTAGATTTGGTCCATTCTTGCAATTTGTTAATGACTAATTGTAAGGACCTTTCCGCTGTTGCCATACTTCTAGCAGCCACATATATGCAAAAATCGTCTACAAACAGGGAACAGTGGACCGGTGACTGTACGTTTGAAGTGACGCTGTTAATGGCAACGGCAAACAGCGTCACACTCAACACGCCACCCTGTGGTACACCATTCTCTAGTTCGTAACGATCAGAATATATGCCTCCTAGACGTACACGGAAAGTCCTGTTATTCAAATAATTTTGTATAAAAGCAAGAATGTTACCTTGTATACCCCATGATTTCAATACGTTCAAAATTCCTCTTCTCCATGCCATGTCATATGCCTTCCCGAGGTCGAAGAAAACAGCTACCAGTGTTTGTCGTAAGATGAAGGCATTCTGTATAGCTGACTCCAACAAAACCAATTGGTCAACTGATGAACGTCCTTGTCTGGAACCACTCTGGACGTTAGTAAGAAGTTTGTTTGTTTCTAGATACCAGACAAGACGACGGTTGACCATCTTCTCCAGTAGTTTGCATAAGCAGCTGGTGAGAGAGATGGGTCTGTAACTACTGGGATTAGTTTTGTCCTTTCCTTGCTTTAGAAGAGGAATTATAGTCGCTTCTAACCATGCATCGGGAAAACCGTGCTCCCCGAATATACGATTGTATATCCGAAGGAGAACTAGTTTTGCCGATTGTGGTAGATTTTTAATCATGGAGTATACAATATCGTCCGGGCCTGGAGCTGAATCCTTCGTTGACGAGAGAGCCGACTCTAGTTCATCGACAGAGAAATGGATATTCAAACACGTGTCTGCTGACAATCCAACGGTGAACGGTAAGGCTTCCTGTTTACGTTTGTAAACCTGGAAAGCGTCCTTGTATGCAGAAGATGAAGAATATTTTGAGAACGATAACGCTAGCACATTGGCAATTTCCTCACTGTCCGTGGTCATAACTCCATCCGGATGCCTTAATGAAATTAATGGCATCGGAACGGAAATGCCACAGACGGATCGTAATTTCTTCCATACTGTAGATGGAGCTGTAGTTCTTGTAATAGTGCCAATGTACTGGGACCATGATTCTCGTTTACTTTGCCTAAATATTCTCCGTGCTTTCGCACGGAAGATTTTATATTTTTCCAGGTTTTCACCAGTTGGATGTCTCTTGAACTGGTTCAGAGCTTTTCTCCGTTGACGAAGGATCACAGTGCACTCATCATTCCACCACGGAACAGGTGGTCGCCGTGGTTTTGATGAGGTTTTCGGTATTGCCTTTTCGGCGGCATTCAAAATAGTTTTGGTAATTGAATTTACGATGTCATTAATTGGAGCCAGGTCTTCCACTTCCAGTGATTCTAGATCTTGAGAGAACTGTTCCCAGTTGGCTTTTTTCAAGATCCAACGGGGATGTCGAACACAACAGGGTGAGGAGTCACACAAAGAGATCTCAATAGGAATGTGATCGCTACTGTAAAGATCAGGCAATGCTGACCATTTTAGCCTTGTAGCCAAGGCAGGACTGCATAATGACAAGTCTACAGCTGTCCATCCACCTGTTGATGCTGCTAAATGTGTCGGAGAACCGTCATTGAGCAGGTATAAATCCAGTTCCGATTTGATGATTTCGATCAGATTACCTCGCGGGTTGCATCCTGGTGAACCCCATGAAACATGGTGGGCATTGAAATCGCCCACTAACAAAAACGGAGTCGGTAACTGATTTATGAGGTCTACAAGATCTCTCTGTTGCAGGTTGTCACTTGGTGGAAGATAGACACAACAGAGAGTGAGTTTGTATGGAACAGCTGTTTGAATTGCTACTGCTTATAAGGGAGTTATTAAATTCAGAGAAACGGCGTCGACACAGTCACGGGCTAGAATGGCTACGCCACCTCTAGCTCGATTTTCTGTAACGAAGTCCGATCTGTAAACTGAATACTCCCTTAGTTGGAAATTGTGCGATTCATGGAGATGTGTCTCCTGAATACAAATGTACATAGGGGACACATCCCTTACAATTAATTTCAGATCCTCAATGTGACTTCTAACTCCGTTAATGTTCCACTGAATCACGGATTGTTTAGGTGTGGACATTGCTACTTAGTGAAAAGGATTGACCTGGCTCTCATTGTTGGCATTAAATGTTAATTTACCTGGAACGTCAGGAGACGCTTCAGGCAATGTATCATCGGATTCCATCACCGCTATTGCAGTGGTGGAACTCGAGGAATTTGTATGCTCAGGAGGTGAGATGGAATGGGCCCCTCCTTTGGCCTTTGCTTTTTTTTCTTTTTTCTCCCCAACTTTATTGGGGCATTCTTTTTTAAAATATCAAAATTTGTTTTATTTTTCCTACCCTCTGACGGAATTGTTCTAAATGTCTTTCCTTTGTGGAGAGATACCTGTGCAGGAATGCCTGTATCGTCTGATTTGCTACGTACTAGCAGATTACTCGGCGTAGTCGCTGGTTGTACTACACTTACTGAAGGTCCATTTGTCACTAAAGACAGAAGGCGTGCAACCTGCTCAGTAAGGGCTTCAATTTTTCCTGTCAGGTCTGCGCAGTTGGCACAGGACGACTTCGTAGCGCTCGCGGAAGCAGCATAAGTTTTATTGACATTTGGTTGGGAAGCTTTAAAGATCCTCTTAGCTTCAGCAAATGATATCTTCTGGTTAGCCATAATGCCAAGGATTCCTTTCTCCTCCTTAAAGTGAGGACAGTTGTAAGATCGCGCTGGATGATCGCCTCCACAGTTAGCGCACTTCGGGGGGTTACCGCAATCTTTTTCATCATGACCTTCCATGCTACACTTGCCGCATACACTCTGTTTAGAACACGCAGAACTAATGTGCCCAAAACGCTGACATTTGAAGCATCGCCGAGGATTAGCTACGTAAGGCCTCACTGTCAGCCTTTGATAACCAGCATTAATGTATTCAGGAATCTCTGGTTTCCCAAAAGTAAGTATGAAAGAGGCTGTTTTAATTTTCTCGCCTTTTTCAGATTTCATAATTACAGCCACATCCGTAACAGACTGTGACGAGAGTTCGGCCTTGATTCCATTAATTGGGACGTGCATCAAGTCCCTACATGTAATGACCCCCTTAGAGAAATTCAACGATCTATGGGGAGCCACAGACACCTTGACTTGGTCAAAGAAGGAAGTCGTTTTCAAAAGAGATCTAGTCTGTTTTTCATTACTAGTAGCAACAAGCAGTGTCCCATTCCTTAATTTTTTGATAGATGAGACAGGACTTCCAGCACAGGCAGTAATTGCTTTTTTTATAAGAAACGGCGAAACTCTAGACAAATCCTTGCCATCTTCGGGACTAGAAATTATTAAGTATTTTGGCGATGGCAATGCTTGTGACGTTGCCACCATCAACTTCTTCCTCAAATCATCAACTTTAGGTTCATCAGGTGAATCCTGACGAGTCCTCTTTAAACTCAAACAATTTGACTTAGTTTTAGGATCCATAGAATGCTTTTAGCCAACCATCGTGTCTGGCGTTACGGGCGAGACTATAGGAACGGGTACACCCTTGGATCACTTTCGATCATTTCCAATCTCCAGAACTCTGGAGCCTATAGTATTCTCCTTAGCTTAGGATGGGCATCAGTCGAGAACTCGTAATACTGTGCACAAGCTCCGACACCTGTGCACCGCGGACACTCCCTGACCAAGGACCGAAGCGGCTGGTAGACCAGAAACCGCGCTTACGTCTTCGGCAGAGCAAGCTCACATCAGCGTCCCAGACCAGAGTTTGTCAAGCTCTGGAATTTTCAGCACTCCCGACGCGCAACGATTCTGACCAGTCAAACTCCCTAAGTGAAGATGTTAGTGTATGTGCATGTGCGTGCGTGTGTGTGTGGGTATGCTTTGTGAGTGGTGTAGTGTTAGGCTAGGGTACCGCGAGGGACGCCAAATCCCTCGTAGGTGCGGCTAGTCCGCACCCCCCTGCGGGGTACACCAAAGGATATCAGAAGATCTAGCATCAGGTGGGTACTTGATTTCTGCAAAGAGGTAGGTATCCATTAAGCTAGTCCTGTGGTAGGGATGGGAAGAGAGTACAAAGGCTGCAGCTAAGTGCTCTACACCGATAAGGTCCCTCCGAGTTTTAGTAATAATAATAATAATAATAATAATTTAGTTTTAAAGATAAAATGTATAGGGCCTACAAAGCTTGTGACCACAAACGGAATTAAAGAGTCTAGCGCCTAAGGCGAAGATTTGTAGCACCCCCTTGTAAAGAAATAATTCATCGATTTTCAAATTAGTATAATAATTAGGCGAGTCTACACACAAAAGTAACCAGCGGGGATGATATCAATCTTCGGAGCCTGATTGTCGATCTTAACCCTCGGGTAGGCGCGGGCTACAGGTGTAGCCCAGAGTTTTTGTTTAGGCTGCAACGCATCTCCTAAGACTACTGGAGAAACGCCTACATCATTAGCTGCTATTTGTCATCTACTCTACTCACTGAGCTGGTGATTGTCACTCAAAGTGTGTGCGTTTTGTAATTGTTTACGGCTAAAGTTGTTTGGGCTACGTCTGTAGCCCGTGCGACCCTTTGTGTTATGAGTGAACCAAAGCGTGCCCGGTTATCATGTGCAGGTATTTTGGATGAACCTATGCATAATTGCTTGTCAGATGAAGAGAATATCCGTGTATCTTACTGCACAAAACCTAAGAAGTCAGTAGCACTTCTGTCCACGATGCATGAAGACCACAATATTGACGAAGATTCAGGAGGTTTACAGAAACCCGAAATAATTACTTTTTATAACAAGGCTAAAATTGGAGTTGACTTATTACACCAAATGTGTGGCAAATACTATGTAGCAAGAGATACGAAACTATGGTTTTGTTTTTTTATCTTCTAAATATAGCAATCATCAATGCGTCCAGAATTTACATTGCTAACAAACCTTGTCATTTTACAAACATTGCTTGGGATCTAATTGTTTCTAAAGTAAGAGAAATGTTTAGTGTTACTATGCTACCTGTATAACTAAAGAGGCGAGCAAGAAACCTTCTGGGAATCGATGAACCCCGGCCTGAACTACCAATAGACAACAAGGTTGGGCGCTGCTACAGGTGCGGTAGAGGGAGGGATAGATCAACCTGGAAATGCTACAACTAATGTGGAGATATGGCCTGACCACACACTGCTAGTATGTGACATTCCTATGGAAGCTACACACCAATAAAACATTGGAAAAACCAATAGTAACATCATTGTCTGTAAGTGCATGGTCCTACCCATTTAACCAAAAATGTTTTAACAAAAAAAAATTTCTGTTTGGAAGTTCGTGATCCTAAGACTAAAATGTATAGCACGATGACGACAGTGTGTATAGCCTGTCTAACCGAAACTTTGCTGTATTTCTCATGTTTGTACTAAATTTCTGTTTGGAAGTTCGTGATCCTAAGACTAAAATGTATAGCACGATGACGACAGTGTGTATAGCCTGTCTAACCGAAACTTTGCTGTATTTCTCATGTTTGTACTAAATTTCTGTTTGGAAGTTGATGATCCTAAGACTAAAATGTATAGCGCGATGACGACAGTGTGTATAGACTGTCTAACCGAAACTTTGCTGTATTTCTCATGTTTGTACTAAATTTCTGTTTGGAAGTTCGTGATCCTAAGACTAAAATGTATAGCACGATGACGACAGTGTGTATAGCCTGTCTAACCAAAACTTTGCTGTATTTCTCATGTTTGTACTAAATTTCTGTTTGGAAGTTGATGATCCTAAGACTAAAATGTATAGCGCGATGACGACAGTGTGTATAGACTGTCTAACCGAAACTTTGCGGTTTTACTCATGTTTGTACTAAATTTCTGTTTGGAAGTTCGTGATCCTAAGACTAAAATGTATAGCACGATGACGACAGTGTGTATAGACTGTCTAACCGAAACTTTGCTGTTTTTCTCTTGTTTGTACTAAATTTCTGTTTGGAAGTTCGTGATCCTAAGACTAAAATGTATAGCACGATGACGACAGTGTGTATAGCCTGTCAGACCGTAAGTTTGCTGTTTTTTTTTTTAATGAATTCCTTCTTCTAGTAATCCTGAGGGTAACATTTATACAACATGTAGACTGTACGTATAGGATACCTAACCGTAACTTGACTTTTTTTCTTTATTTTAATATTTTTCCTCTTTGAAAACTGGCAATCCTAACGGTAAAATACATACAAAGTACACGATCTTCCTTATTGCTTACATAGCCATAACAGTTCTTCTTTTGATATTTTTTGTCTCAAATTGTTTTTTAAGATGGTTGTTTTAAGGGTAAAATGTCCCTTGAACGTATATCATACCTAACCGAAACTCTTATTTTACAACGGAGGTTTAAATGTATACAGGACATCCGACTGTCCGTGTTGCTTACCTAACTATAACATTGCTTTCTTTTCCTTTTTTAGTACTAAATTCGTTTTTGTAAAATGGCAATCCTAAGGGCAATATGTATACAAAGCACACGATCTCTCGTTTTGTTTACCTGACCATAACGGGGTTTGCTTTTTCTCTTTTTTGTTAGCCCTAAGTGTAAAATGTATACAGCCCTTACCACCGTACGTGTGGCATATCTAACTCTAATAGCGACCTTTTATTCTTCTTGTTGCCAAACTCTTGTTCGGAAACTTTTAAGTCTGGAACTATTCCAGTCTGGACGACTGGGATATGTCTATTTACGTCGGCCTTGGTACATCCTACCATAACTTTCATGTTCCATTCTGCTTCCAAATTTATTTTGAACGATTGAGTACAAAGTTTAGATACTGTATGCATTTGTATTAGGTTTGTTTAGTGGGATTTCTTTACTCTCGCTGCTACCAAATCCTTTCCTTGAAGTGGTTCAATCCACTTCTAGGTTGATGCGCATAGCTGTCGATATTTTTGTAACCCTAAAGGCTCACCACTTTGGTAAAGCCTAACGTAAAGTCCCCTACTTATTTTCTTCCTGTTGCAACATCCTGGAAGCTGGCTATATTGTGTTCTGTAATATACATGGTTTTTATCCATAATTTCCATCTAGAATACAGAAGATTGTAACTCCTTTAATTATTTGCATTATTTTATCTAGAGTTTGTTTTGTTTCTTAAAAATAAGAACTTTTTACTTAAAGCTATTAAACCTTCAGTATATTTTAAATTAGATAGAGTTACAAATCATTATTATTTCCCTAAGTTTTCTATCAATCGATCATGCGTCTGTTAATGTTTAGGTTTATAATGTAGTCCATTGCGTCTTCAGGCGTTAGGAATTCGTAATTATTAGCATGGATCCCGCTAAATCAATTCACGCTTGGACGAGTTGAACTCGTTGCCGGAAACAAAAGTTGGTTCATTGTAGTGAAATGCAACGATTTGTGAAGAAATGTACGGTACTTCTTTTACCAAAAATTGCTGTTGGCTAATTTGATTGTGTTTTTGTGAAATAATTGTGAAATTAGCGGTGCCTGTTTGATGTGAATGGGTTGTGTTAGTAGAGCAAAGGAAAGGTGTGTAGACTGGACGAAGAGGAAGGTTAAATAGAATGGATGGATAGAGATTGTAAATAGAGGGAGCGAAGTGGTTCTCTGAAGGACACGTCGGTGGTGACTCGTGGAAGGTAGACAATAGACAAGTTTGTTTGACCCGGTAAGGACAACTTCTACTTCAGGTTAGTGAGACTATCATTGGGAACGACTTTGTTCTTCATTTGTTTTGTACAAAGAATCATTTTGTACCTTCTTTAGTTACATATTTATCTTATATTTCTTCCTTCATCCTCCTTCTTGCCCAATGGAGAATAGGTGTACTTCAGGCGCGTGCACTATAATCCTTCCTTATATCCCAGTTAGGAGGTTTTTTCATATTTTTTCCCTATTTGTAATAATAATTACTGACTAATCAAGAAAAACCAAAACAAGTTATTTTAAAATAATTAAAACCATGCTATTTACCGCAGCCTGTAAAACAATGATAAACAAACTCTATGCTTTTTTAAAAATAAACAGTAATTGCCTTATAACTGATGTGTTTAATGTTTTAAAAACTCTGTTTAACCGTAAACCTGACTTAACTGAACTTCAGTGAATTAAAGTAAAAACGTTAACAAAGTCATGTGACAATTTTTCTTCAAAATTCTAATACAGAATTATGTTTTTATTTAAATTATGCTGGAAGAAGGAATCGGGGGTCGGAAACATTCACCACTCACCGAGCCCCCTCCAGGTTTGCTGGGATAGCTGCGAGACAGCCAGTAGCAGTTGTTTCGATGTAGTGTAGTGAAGAGATCAAGTGTAGCCTAAAGGAAACCGTGAGTAAGCCAATGATAACAATAATCTAAACCTAAGTAAATTATTTATGAATGTTTAACCTATTTTAAAAGAAAATATCTTTACCATATGCTATTTTAAGCGTTGACTATTGCATATTTAATTTATTAATTTCTGGTTAAATATCAAATAAATCCTCCCAACAATTTTTACATTTTTTGACATACAGGTATATAATTTATTCACCGAGTTCTGAACGGATTTACCTTTTTAATAATAATAGAACATCTCCGAAAGAACCTTTAATTTAAATTTTTTTATTTTTTTAATCTAACGGGTAACAATACATGATTTAAAAACAAGCGCTCCGTTTTTTTTTTTTTTTAGTTATAACAAAGATTTTTAATTTTTGTTAACATTATTAATATCTTGGTTCTTGATGTCTGACCTAAAGCTCTCAGGTTAGGTTCCAGGCTGTGATATTATCACTGTTATTTCGCAGCTGCAATGGTTATTATTTGTATACGTAATATAGGTTTAGTAATTTGTTTTACGTAAATGACGCTATTATTAGAAATCTTTGAAGTTATTATTTTGATGTTTTTATGTGGTTTAAATATGTGGCTAAAACTACTGACTTTCTTAAGAGGGATTTTTCGGACCTAATTCAGTGCATTGTTCAAAGCATTCAAATGCAAATCGGAAAAGTTATTGAATACAAAGGAGCTCAAAATAGAGTTTGTAATAGTGAAATACCTTTTTATATTATCAATAATTAAAATTCCTAACATTTATATTCAAAACAGTGGATTTTACATATTCTCTGTGCTATTTATGATTTGTATTTTTCCTAACATAAAAATATTAATGATTAGGTGAATTTCTGTCTGTACCAGAAAAAAATTAAGTTTCTTGGCAAGATCAACATTTACGTATTTCATCTGCACTAATTCCGTTTCAGGCTGTTATCTAAGAAATAATGAAAATCATAGATAACCCCATCTTGTTAGAAATGTATAGGTATTTTCGTTACCAGAACAATTTATGAAACAAACACAAAAATGTGAAGCTTTATATTTCTTGTAGGCTACTGATGACGTTTTTTACCTTCCCTAGTTTCACCTTATTTATTTATTTGTTTTGTTGCACTTAAGAAAGATTCCAGTTTCTAAACACAAAATATAAATAATTGCAAATTTTGCGTGATAGGAATAATAATTAGCTAAACTGCTTTAAGCTTTTCGATAAAATTCATTATCAGCATTTTCAAGGACTGCTTACCCTGTTGAGTGTTAACACAACATTCTGACCAAATTAACTCTTTTCGTTAATTATTAGCTCTTGAAGCGCAACTTAACTTTATTTAACAAGCTAACTTTAGCTTTGAAGCTTAACTTTATTGTTACAAGAGCTTAACTAGTTCTTGAAAATGCATACAATGAATTTTAGCGAAAATATTAAAGTAGTATAGTTAAAATTATAGTTGTAATTAAATGTTAATAAATATACAAGACAAATTTCATAATACGTGTATGTCTGTGTGGGAGCGTGCGTGCGTGTGTGTGTATATATGTGTGTGTGTGTGTGTGTGTGTGTGTGTGTGTGTGTGGGTGGGTGAGGGTGGGTGTGTGGGTGGGTGTGTGGGTGGGTGGGTGCGCGCGTGTGTGTGTGTGTGTGTATGTG
This sequence comes from Prosapia bicincta, assembly GCA_036971475.1. Classification (NCBI taxonomy): domain Eukaryota; kingdom Metazoa; phylum Arthropoda; class Insecta; order Hemiptera; family Cercopidae; genus Prosapia; species Prosapia bicincta. Next base: position 41,516,468 of record JBAIZL010000006.1, on the reverse strand, counting down.
TGTGTGTGTGTGTGTGTGTGTGTGTGTGTGTGTGTGTGTGTGTGTGTGTGTGTGTGTGTGTGTGTGTGTGTGTGTGTGTGTGTGTGTGTGTGTGTGTGTGTGTGCGTGCGATTAAACAACACTCTCAAAAACACGAATATTGCATTTTATTCTTCTTTATAAGTTATATTAAGGATTTTCACTGATTATTAAGGTAGTATCAGCATTATCAAAACTTTTTAAGTACCTTAAAGTTCTATGACTACATCTGGACTCTAATAATTTATCGTTAAGGATTACAATATATATATATATATATATATATATATATATATATAGGGTTACAATATTTTTCAAAGTCTTCTGATTCCAGCTCCTTGTCACTTTTTATTTCCAACATCACCTATTTCTTGAACTTCCTTACCATTTTACCAAGAAAATGTTTCGTCTCTTTCTCCTTCTATATTAGCACATGGTTCAGCAGTCGATTGTCCAACATTCTGTGTACCAATATAATTCTTTCACTTTTATTTCTTCTCCAGTATTGTAGGTAATCACAACTACGTGGTTTTGTTATTGTTGAAGCTTTTCCAGATTTCATTCCCCGGAAGCTTATTTCCTAAAACCCATTTTCTTCTGCTTCAAAGTTTTATTTCTTGTTCCTCTTAACCGTCAAATCTCACCACTGTATTTCTTTAGGTCCTTGATTATTGAGCTTTAGATATATTGGTTTGTCTTTGATAAGAGGCTGTCTCGAACATGTTAACTTAGCTTTTCGTTCTTTAATCACACCGTCTAATGTTAATCATTATGGATAGTCACTTACAGGTAATGTTTAACAAAATATTTTGTTCCTTTCCTAAGTCTAAATTAGTGTATATAACTTTGTCTATATACAAAGTGTATTATTGTTATAAATAAAATCTGAGTTAAATTTGTGAGTAGAATATAGCCTAATTGATACTCTCTTACAACTTTATTAATCAAAAACGATTTCATTATAAGGAATGGATATAATAACTGATACAATAACCTTAACTGATTTATTAGAAATAACTGTTGTAATACTTGCAACTTATATATTAAATTTAACTGATTTAATAGTTGTAACTGATATATTAATAGTAACTAATACAATAGTTGTAACTGATATAATACATATAACTGTTATTATAATAGTTGTAACTGATATATTAATAGTAACTAATACAATAGTTGTAACTGATATAATACATATAACTGTTATTATAATAGTTGTAACTGATATAATATTAGTAACGATATATTAATTACATCTGATGTAATACATATAAATGATATTATGGTAATTATATATCATTGTTAAAATAGTTGTAACTGACATAACTGTTACTATAATAGCTGAAACTGATATGTTAATAGTAACCTATGTAATTGTTGGTATAATTGAAATAACTAGTGCAACGGAACACAAAACAGTCTTTCTAACTGTGAGTAATTTTTTTAAAATTATTAAATAGTTATAATTGTTACAATTGTTGTATCTGATAAAATAGTTGTAGCTAGTACAGTTATATTTCCTACGGTAACTGATATAACAGTTTTACGAGTATGTGATGTAGCCCGTTGCAACTGGTTAATAATTTCAATAACACGGTTATAACTGGTGTTATA
>JBAIZL010000006.1:41484836-41509836 GCA_036971475.1 Prosapia bicincta | reverse complement strand
ATTTACAGCTTAGTTCACGTCACATGCTTTGAGAAGCAGTCGAAACACAGAAAGCCAAAGGAAACAAAACTTATCTCAGACGTTAACGACGATTAGTGCTTTCAATACTCTAAGTCATGCATAAATTACAACTTAGATCAAGTCACATCCTGTGAGAAGCGGTGTAAACACACAAGGCCAAAGGAAATCTAAACGTCACAAATCTAAACCAAATTCAAATTGAATACATTACTTTACGAGCAAAAAATGTTAATTTTATTACAAGCATAATGTAAGAAAAAAAACACAAAAAGCATAGAGAAATATCATTGTTTATGCCGTATTCACTGCTTATTGTTGGATATTAATAAAATATTCACATATTAAGTAATTCTTTGGAAATAAAGTGTTCGCCTTCCCAAAATGTCTGTTTCTCTGGAATATACACCTGTTTTTCCAAAAATATTCATGTATCAAAACGTCTGTCTACGGATACACATAATAATTACAGTATGCACGTAATAAAAAAATTATTTACGTGTAATAATTATGCATGCATATAATGTAAAAACTACATTCAATTCAAAAAAAAAATACGGCACCTAAATAGTGAGAGGATGTGGAGCCTGAGAAACATTTGCGTCATCTGGTTTGACAAAGTGCAAGAGATAGAGGCATGAAAGCAAAAAAACCAACAATAATCGACAGTTTAATTGAAAACATCGAGAGGCTATTATATATAGGTAATTGTAAAACAATAACATACTATATTGGGAGGTCTTCTAGCTCGACTCTGGGAATTTGGCAATGTAGACGCTCTGTCGTTCAAAGGCTGAAAAGGCGTGCGAGTGAAGTAGAACGGAAACTGGCCCATGGCTAGTGTGTGACGTCGTTACAGTGCTCACCACTTATTAGATACAGTTTAACACTCCATTTATAATTCCCGCGCTATGGCAGTGCTTATATAAATCCATAATTCAAGGGGCCATAATGCTCAAAGCCTTTTCAACTGCTCTATTACGTACATACTGTGTATAAACAATTGAAAATGGCACAATACTTACATAACCTTCCCGTGTTGGAGATATTTGTTCTAACAGCAGGTTGGGTAATATCAGAAACAAAAGCCGACATAACATTGAGAGTTGATCATTTTTACGGTTTTGTTTGCGAATTCATTGTAAAAAACAAGAATGGGCTCCAGATGTTTTGGTTATAAATTGATATGAAACATTTTATTGCGATTAGAAAGTAATCGCTCTTTGTAACACTTCGGAACGTAACGAACGAGAATGAACAGCAAAAGACATGATTCCGACTGAGATTCAAGTACTGAAATGTATCAATTAGGAACAAATATTTGAACAAATCATTGCGACTTGGAATGTATAAGGAGGATGGCAGCAGCATGAATCATTTCCAGTTCCTGAAGAAGGTATATGCGAATTCTATTATGGTGCTACCTACAGTGGCGGATACAGAAAAATATTTTGCGGGAGCTGGTGGGTGGGGGGAGGAGAAAGGGGCCTCCACAACCGAAAAATATTTAACAAGTAAGATAGCTATAGTGTAAACTCCAAGAGTCTTTTATCTGAGAGAAATACTTTGTGACAAACGGCCATTATTTAACCTTATTTACCACGTATTTACAATACAAACTGCCTATGTATTACATTGTGGGTGAGTGTATTTATTAATTATTGTAGTGATTATATGGGTTTCTAAACGTATTCTACTAATTAATAAGTAGATTTAAATCAGGGCCAAACAGCCCAACCCAAACATCGGAAATGCCATTTTTTTACATTTATAGTGTTATTTTATAGTTTAAAAATTGTCACTTTTCATAATTTTGGGTTTGATCGCCCAAAGACCTCTTTACACCCTCCATTGAGTATCTTTACAATATCCCAAATATAAACCAAGTTGAAACATGAAACGCGATTCGTAGCGTACTGCTTTCTATGGAGGGTTAGAACGATAATTGAATTCGTAATATAAAAAGGCCTGATGATGGAGATGGATTGTTCAAAACTTGCTGTTAAAGGAAGGAGGGCCAATGACACCAGGACAGATACCATGACCTGGTCAAAGAAGGAGGTCATTTTTGATAGAGAACGGGTTTGTCTGTCGGTTGAAGCTGCAATTAAAAGTGTTCCGTTTCGAAGTTTCTTAATAGAGGCTACTGGGCCTCCAGCACACGCAGTAATAGCCTTGTTAATCAGGAAAGGAGAAACTTTGGAAAGATCTTTCCCTTCTTCGGCACTAGAAACAACTAAATACTTTGCTGATGGCAATGTCTGCGACGTTGCCACCATCAACTTTTTACTCAAATCTTGACTATCGTCAGGAGAATCCTGGCGTGTCCTCTTCAGACTAGTCATATTTGACGTGGTTTTTGGAATCCATAAATATTTTTTGCCAGCCATCGTGTCAAGCGTTACGGGCGAGACTATAGGAACGGGTACACCCTTGGATCACATTAAGATCATTTCCAACCCTCAGAACTCTGAGGCCTATAGCTTTTCTCCTTAGCTCGACTGGATGGGCATCAGTCGAGAACTCGTAATACTGTGCACAGGCTCCGACACCCGTGCACCGCGGACACTCCCTGACCAAGGACCGAAGCGGCTGGTAGACCAGAAACCGCGCTTACGTCTTCGGCAGAGCAAGCTCACATCAGCGTCCCAGACCAGAGTTTGTCAAGCTCTGGCCTTTTCAGCACTCCCAACGCGCAACGGTTCTGACCAGTCAAAAAATCCCTAAGAGAAGATGTAAGTGTTGAAATGTCTATAGATTGTGTTGGTGTGTGTATGTGTGTGTATATGTTTTGTGAGTGGTGTAGTGTTAGGCTAGGGCACCGCGAGGGACGCCAAATCCCTCGTAGGTGCGGCTAGTCCGCACCCCCCTGCGGGTGGAAATATACTTACACAAAGACCCACAAACAGAAAAGGTTCTGTCAATGTGGGACTTAAATTACCTTACATCCCTTAAATTACCTTAGAGACATAAAATCTTGAGTATATCTTCCCCTAAATGAATGTAGTATACTGTACATTATGATCTTCATTCATAATGTATGCTTACTTAGAAAGGATATTGCTAAATTTTAAGTTAAGGGTAAACAATTGCCTACCTGACTGACTGAGTAAACAACGAATTGGTTAAATTATAAAAGATGAAAATTAGAAATTTTGTTTGTATTTTTTCCAAGTTATACGTGATTTTCCAAAGTTTTGTTATAACAAGTAAAAATCCGTCGATAAGACTAATGTAAAGATTGACGTAGAGTCTAACCTATAAATCTTTAGTACTTCGTATTTAATCAAGCTAAAGAAGGATTTTTAGAAACTTATTTTAATGGAATTGAGTATTTCCATCACGTAAGAAATTAAAACAGTTCATGCTTAATGCTGTACCCCTTCCACCCAAGAGCCGCGGTAAGTCTACAAACTAGTAGAATTTATACCGCAGATCTATCACGCGATGAAAATGCCTTTCTATCAAATAACAGGTTCAGACATCTAAGGCCGTCAGTGGCTTGAAGCCGCAAACTATAAAGATGTTGGATATATCTCTGATGTTGCCACCGACGACAACTCAGTCTGAATCCTATAATTTAGGAACATTCGTTCATTGTTTAAAAAGGTCTTTCGGCTGTGACCAAAACTCCCACCTACCACAAATGTACGTCAGCAAGATAACTGTTGTTAGCATTGGTTCATGTGCATCCCTACCTTCAGTTTTTTGTCATTACGTCTTCTAAGACTGACAAGGGCTTGAAGAGGCAACTATAAAGATTCAGGACAGACTCCTGATGTTGCTCCCAACAACTCAGTCTGCATCCTATAATTTAGGAACATGTGTTAATTGGTTAAAAAGATCTTTTAGCTTTGACCAAACTTTGAGCTGCCACAAATGTACGTTACCAAGGTAACTGTCTAAGATTGGTTCAGACGCATTCCTACCTATAGTTCTTCGTCGCTACATCTTTAAGATGTCAGTGGCTTGAAGCCGAGAACCATAAAGATGAAGGCTAGACTCCTGATGTTGTCACCGACGACAACTCAATCTGCACCCTATAATTTAAAAACATGCGTTCAATGATTTGAGGCAAATTTTATCTGTGAATAAATACTAGCTCCCACAAATGTACATTAGCAAAATAACTCTTGGTAGCATCAATTCAGGTCCATCCCTACCTCCAGTTCTTCGTCATTACGTCTATATGGATGTCAGTGGTTTGATGCCGGCAACCATAAAGATGAAGGATAATCTGCTGATGTTACCACCGACGACAACTCAGTCTGACCCCTATAATTTAGAAACATGCTTTCACTGATTTAATAAATCTTTCAGTTGTAATCAAAATTAGAGCTAACAAAGTAACTTTTGTTACCATTGGTCCAGACGTATCCCTACCTCCAGTTCTACATCGTTACGTCTTAAGGAATGTCAGTGGCTTGAAGATAAGGGTTAGACTCCTGATGTTTCCAGCGACGGCAACTCAGTCTGATTCCTATAATTTAGAAACATGCTTTCACTGATTTAATAAATCTTTCAGCTGTAATCAAAATTGAGCTAACAAAGTAACTTTTGTTACCATTGGTTCAGACGTATCCCTACCTCCAGTTCTACATCGTTACGTCTTAAGGAATGTCAGTGGCTTGAAGATAAGGGTTAGACTCCTGATGTTTCCAGCGACGGCAACTCAGTCTGACCCCTATAATTTAGAAACATGCTTTCACTGATTTAATAAATCTTTCAGTTGTAATCAAAATTGGAGCTAACAAAGTAACTTTTGTTACCATTGGTCCAGACGTATCCCTACCTCCAGTTCTACATCGTTACGTCTTAAGGAATGTCAGTGGCTTGAAGATAAGGGTTAGACTCCTGATGTTTCCAGCGACGGCAACTCAGTCTGATTCCTATAATTTAGAAACATGCTTTCACTGATTTAATAAATCTTTCAGCTGTAATCAAAATTGAGCTAACAAAGTAACTTTTGTTACCATTGGTTCAGACGTATCCCTACCTCCAGTTCTACATCGTTACGTCTTAAGGAATGTCAGTGGCTTGAAGATAAGGGTTAGACTCCTGATGTTTCCAGCGACGGCAACTCAGTCTGACCCCTATAATTTAGAAACATGCTTTCACTGATTTAATAAATCTTTCAGCTGTAATCAAAATTGGAGCTAACAAAGTAACTTTTGTTACCATTGGTCCAGACGTATCCCTACCTCCAGTTCTACATCGTTACGTCTTAAGGAATGTCAGTGGCTTGAAGATAAGGGTTAGACTCCTGATGTTTCCAGCGACGGCAACTCAGTCTGATTCCTATAATTTAGAAACATGCTTTCACTGATTTAATAAATCTTTCAGCTGTAATCAAAATTGAGCTAACAAAGTAACTTCTGTTACCATTGGTTCAGACGTATCCCTACCTCCAGTTCTACATCGTTACGTCTTAAGGAATGTCAGTGGCTTGAAGATAAGGGTTAGACTCCTGATGTTTCCAGCGACGGCAACTCAGTCTAAACTCAATACCTAAGAACATTTATTTACTTATTAAAGATATCTTTCAGCTGTGACCAAACTCCGAGCTGCCAAAAATGTACGTTAGCAAGGTAAGCGGAAGGTTAGCAGATGTTGTTAGCATTGGTACAGGTGGTTCCCTATCTCAGGTTCTATGTTATTATGGTTCAAAGACGTGTTTAACAAATTATTAATGATCTATATAAAACAAAAGTGTTGATATGTGACACGATCTCACTAGGTAAATGTAAATAGAAAACAAAATAAATGTATCATTTAATAATAATAATGGTTGAATACTACAACGAAACAAAAATGTACGACAATGGAATCTTATAATCGAGTAGAGATAGTATGTAACTGGTAATAATTATCAAATAAATAATATTGGTGGTAGGATCCCTCTATAACTATCAATGATTTTTTAGGGAAACACTATTGACATGCAGTCTTAATTTCTGGCCATGCCCCCTACAAAGTTTTATAATGGGAGATGACAAGCAGTGCGTAGCAAATAAATAGTAATTTTAGATAGAAATCTCTATAAAAAAATATCTAGAAAAGCAAAACACTGGCTTAACTAGTAGTGTCAATTTGTGTCATGCTTTCGACAAAAAATAAAAATGGGAGATGACTAGCGATGCGTAGCAAAACAATATTTAGATTGATAACCTCTACAAGACAAATATGTGTCAAGGGAAATTAATCTATTTACTAGTAGTGTCAATTATGTGCCATGCCTTCGACAGAAAATAATAACGGGAGATGACTAGCAATACGAAGCAAACAAATGTTAATAATCGATTGATAACCTCTTTCAACAAAAATAAGGGCCAAGAGAAAACACTGTATTAACTAGTAGTATTAATTATGTGCCATGCCTTCGACAGAAAATATTAATGTGAAATGACTAGCAATACGAAGCAAACAAATGTTAATAATCGATTGATAACCTCTTTCAACAGAAATAAGGGACAAGAGAAAACACTGTATTAACTAGTAGTATTAATTATGTGCCATGCCTTCGACAGAAAATATTAATGTGAAATGACTAGCAATACGAAGCAAACAAATGTTAATAATCGATTGATAACCTCTTTCAACAGAAATAAGGGACAAGAGAAAACACTGTATTAACTAGTAGTATTAATTATGTGCCATGCCTTCGACAGAAAATATTAATGTGAAATGACTAGCAATACGAAGCAAACAAATGTTAATAATCGATTGATAACCTCTTTCAACAGAAATAAGGGACAAGAGAAAACACTGTATTAACTAGTAGTATTAATTATGTGCCATGCCTTCGACAGAAAATATTAATGTGAAATGACTAGCAATACGAAGCAAACAAATGTTAATAATCGATTGATAACCTCTTTCAACAGAAATAAGGGACAAGAGAAAACACTGTATTAACTAGTAGTATTAATTATGTGCCATGCCTTCGACAGAAAATATTAATGTGAAATGACTAGCAATACGAAGCAAACAAATGTTAATAATCGATTGATAACCTCTTTCAACAGAAATAAGGGACAAGAGAAAACACTGTATTAACTAGTAGTATTAATTATGTGCCATGCCTTCGACAGAAAATATTAATGGGAAATGACTAGCAATACGAAGCAAACAAATGTTAATAATCGATTGATAACCTCTTTCAACAGAAATAAGGGCCAAGAGAAAACACTGTATTAACTAGTAGTATTAATTATGTGCCATGCCTTCGACAGAAAATATTAATGGGAAATGACTAGCAATACGAAGCAAACAAATGTTAATAATCGATTGATAACCTCTTTCAACAGAAATAAAAGTTAAGAGAAAACACTGTATTAACTAGTAGTAATAATTATGTGTCGTGTCTTCGACAGAAAATATTAATGGGAAATGACTAGCAATACGAAGCAAACAAATGTTAATAATCGATTGATAACCTCTTTCAACAGAAATAAGGGCCAAGAGAAAACACTGTATTAACTAGTAGTATTAATTATGTGCCATGCCTTCGACAGAAAATATTAATGGGAAATGACTAGCAATACGAAGCAAACAAATGTTAATAATCGATTGATAACCTCTTTCAACAGAAATAAAAGTTAAGAGAAAACACTGTATTAACTAGTAGTAATAATTATGTGTCGTGTCTTCGACAGAAAATAATAATGGGAGGTGACTAGCAATACGAAGCAAACAAATGTTAATAATCGATTGATAACCTCTTTCAACAGAAATAAGGGCCAAGAGAAAACACTGTATTAACTAGTAGTATTAATTATGTGCCATGCCTTCGACAGAAAATATTAATGGGAAATGACTAGCAATACGAAGCAAACAAATGTTAATAATCGATTGATAACCTCTTTCAACAGAAATAAAAGTTAAGAGAAAACACTGTATTAACTAGTAGTAATAATTATGTGTCGTGTCTTCGACAGAAAATATTAATGGGAAATGACTAGCAATACGAAGCAAACAAATGTTAATAATCGATTGATAACCTCTTTCAACAGAAATAAGGGCCAAGAGAAAACACTGTATTAACTAGTAGTATTAATTATGTGCCATGCCTTCGACAGAAAATATTAATGGGAAATGACTAGCAATACGAAGCAAACAAATGTTAATAATCGATTGATAACCTCTTTCAACAGAAATAAAAGTTAAGAGAAAACACTGTATTAACTAGTAGTAATAATTATGTGTCGTGTCTTCGACAGAAAATAATAATGGGAGGTGACTAGCAATACGAAGCAAACAAATGTTAATAATCGATTGATAACCTCTTTCAACAGAAATAAGGGACAAGAGAAAACACTGTATTAACTAGTAGTATTAATTATGTGCCATGCTTTCGACAGAAAATATTAATGGGAGATGACTAGCAATACGAAGCAAACAAATGTTAATAATCGATTGATAACCTCTTTCAACAGAAATAAGGGACAAGAGAAAACACTGTATTAACTAGTAGTATTAATTATGTGCCATGCCTTCGACAGAAAATATTAATGGGAAATGACTAGCAATACGAAGCAAACAAATGTTAATAATCGATTGATAACCTCTTTCAACAGAAATAAGTGCCAAGAGAAAACACTGTATTAACTAGTAGTATTAATTATGTGCCATGCCTTCGACAGAAAATATTAATGGGAAATGACTAGCAATACGAAGCAAACAAATGTTAATAATCGATTGATAACCTCTTTCAACAGAAATAAAAGTTAAGAGAAAACACTGTATTAACTAGTAGTAATAATTATGTGTCGTGTCTTCGACAGAAAATAATAATGGGAGGTGACTAGCAATACGAAGCAAACAAATGTTAATAATCGATTGATAACCTCTTTCAACAGAAATAAGTGCCAAGAGAAAACACTGTATTAACTAGTAGTATTAATTATGTGCCATGCCTTCGACAGAAAATATTAATGGGAAATGACTAGCAATACGAAGCAAACAAATGTTAATAATCGATTGATAACCTCTTTCAACAGAAATAAAAGTTAAGAGAAAACGCTGTATTAACTAGTAGTAATAATTATGTGTCGTGTCTTCGACAGAAAATAATAATGGGAGGTGACTAGCAATACGAAGCAAACAAATGTTAATAATCGATTGATAACCTCTTTCAACAGAAATAAAAGTTAAGAGAAAACACTGTATTAACTAGTAGTAATAATTATGTGTCGTGTCTTCGACAGAAAATATTAATGGGAGATGACTAGCAATACGAAGCAAACAAATGTTAATAATCGATTGATAACCTCTTTCAACAGAAATAAAAGTTAAGAGAAAACACTGTATTAACTAGTAGTAATAATTATGTGTCGTGTCTTCGACAGAAAATAATAATGGGAGGTGACTAGCAATACGAAGCAAACAAATGTTAATAATCGATTGATAACCTCTTTCAACAGAAATAAAAGTTAAGAGAAAACACTGTATTAACTAGTAGTAATAATTATGTGTCGTGTCTTCGACAGAAAATATTAATGGGAGATGACTAGCAATACGAAGCAAACAAATGTTAATAATCGATTGATAACCTCTTTCAACAGAAATAAAAGTTAAGAGAAAACACTGTATTAACTAGTAGTAATAATTATGTGTCGTGTCTTCGACAGAAAATAATAATGGGAGGTGACTAGCAATACGAAGCAAACAAATGTTAATAATCGATTGATAACCTCTTTCAACAGAAATAAAAGTTAAGAGAAAACACTGTATTAACTAGTAGTAATAATTATGTGTCGTGTCTTCGACAGAAAATAATAATGGGAGGTGACTAGCAATACGAAGCAAACAAATGTTAATAATCGATTGATAACCTCTTTCAACAGAAATAAAAGTTAAGAGAAAACACTGTATTAACTAGTAGTAATAATTATGTGTCGTGTCTTCGACAGAAAATAATAATGGGAGGTGACTAGCAATACGAAGCAAACAAATGTTAATAATCGATTGATAACCTCTTTCAACAGAAATAAAAGTCAAGAGAAAACACTGTATTAACTAGTAGTAATAATTATGTGTCGTGTCTTCGACAGAAAATAATAATGGGAGGTGACTAGCAATACGAAGCAAACAAATGTTAATAATCGATTGATAACCTCTTTCAACAGAAATAAAAGTTAAGAGAAAACACTGTATTAACTAGTAGTAATAATTATGTGTCGTGTCTTCGACAGAAAATAATAATGGGAGGTGACTAGCAATACGAAGCAAACAAATGTTAATAATCGATTGATAACCTCTTTCAACAGAAATAAAAGTTAAGAGAAAACACTGTATTAACTAGTAGTAATAATTATGTGTCGTGTCTTCGACAGAAAATAATAATGGGAGGTGACTAGCAATACGAAGCAAACAAATGTTAATAATCGATTGATAACCTCTTTCAACAGAAATAAAAGTTAAGAGAAAACACTGTATTAACTAGTAGTAATAATTATGTGTCGTGTCTTCGACAGAAAATAATAATGGGAGGTGACTAGCAATACGAAGCAAACAAATGTTAATAATCGATTGATAACCTCTTTCAACAGAAATAAAAGTTAAGAGAAAACACTGTATTAACTAGTAGTAATAATTATGTGTCGTGTCTTCGACAGAAAATAATAATGGGAGGTGACTAGCAATACGAAGCAAACAAATGTTAATAATCGATTGATAACCTCTTTCAACAGAAATAAAAGTTAAGAGAAAACACTGTATTAACTAGTAGTAATAATTATGTGTCGTGTCTTCGACAGAAAATAATAATGGGAGGTGACTAGCAATACGAAGCAAACAAATGTTAATAATCGATTGATAACCTCTTTCAACAGAAATAAAAGTTAAGAGAAAACACTGTATTAACTAGTAGTAATAATTATGTGCCATGCCTTCGACAGAAAATATTAATGGGAAATGACTAGCAATACGAAGCAAACAAATGTTAATAATCGATTGATAACCTCTTTCAACAGAAATAAAAGTTAAGAGAAAACACTGTATTAACTAGTAGTAATAATTATGTGTCGTGTCTTCGACAGAAAATAATAATGGGAGGTGACTAGCAATACGAAGCAAACAAATGTTAATAATCGATTGATAACCTCTTTCAACAGAAATAAGTGCCAAGAGAAAACACTGTATTAACTAGTAGTATTAATTATGTGCCATGCCTTCGACAGAAAATATTAATGGGAAATGACTAGCAATACGAAGCAAACAAATGTTAATAATCGATTGATAACCTCTTTCAACAGAAATAAAAGTTAAGAGAAAACGCTGTATTAACTAGTAGTAATAATTATGTGTCGTGTCTTCGACAGAAAATAATAATGGGAGGTGACTAGCAATACGAAGCAAACAAATGTTAATAATCGATTGATAACCTCTTTCAACAGAAATAAGGGACAAGAGAAAACACTGTATTAACTAGTAGTATTAATTATGTGTCGTGTCTTCGACAGAAAATAATAATGGGAGGTGACTAGCAATACGAAGCAAACAAATGTTAATAATCGATTGATAACCTCTTTCAACAGAAATAAGGGACAAGAGAAAACACTGTATTAACTAGTAGTATTAATTATGTGCCATGCCTTCGACAGAAAATATTAATGTGAAATGACTAGCAATACGAAGCAAACAAATGTTAATAATCGATTGATAACCTCTTTCAACAGAAATAAGGGACAAGAGAAAACACTGTATTAACTAGTAGTAATAATTATGTGTCGTGTCTTCGACAGAAAATAATAATGGGAGGTGACTAGCAATACGAAGCAAACAAATGTTAATAATCGATTGATAACCTCTTTCAACAGAAATAAAAGTTAAGAGAAAACGCTGTATTAACTAGTAGTAATAATTATGTGCCATGCCTTCGACAGAAAATAATAATGGGAGGTGACTAGCAATACGAAGCAAACAAATGTTAATAATCGATTGATAACCTCTTTCAACAGAAATAAAAGTTAAGAGAAAACACTGTATTAACTAGTAGTAATAATTATGTGTCGTGTCTTCGACAGAAAATAATAATGGGAGGTGACTAGCAATACGAAGCAAACAAATGTTAATAATCGATTGATAACCTCTTTCAACAGAAATAAGTGCCAAGAGAAAACACTGTATTAACTAGTAGTATTAATTATGTGCCATGCCTTCGACAGAAAATATTAATGGGAAATGACTAGCAATACGAAGCAAACAAATGTTAATAATCGATTGATAACCTCTTTCAACAGAAATAAAGGACAAGAGAAAACACTGTATTAACTAGTAGTATTAATTATGTGCCATGCCTTCGACAGAAAATATTAATGGGAAATGACTAGCAATACGAAGCAAACAAATGTTAATAATCGATTGATAACCTCTTTCAACAGAAATAAAGGACAAGAGAAAACACTGTATTAACTAGTAGTAATAATTATGTGTCGTGTCTTCGACAGAAAATAATAATGGGAGGTGACTAGCAATACGAAGCAAACAAATGTTAATAATCGATTGATAACCTCTTTCAACAGAAATAAGTGCCAAGAGAAAACACTGTATTAACTAGTAGTATTAATTATGTGCCATGCCTTCGACAGAAAATATTAATGGGAAATGACTAGCAATACGAAGCAAACATATGTTAATAATCGATTGATAACCTCTTTCAACAGAAATAAAGGACAAGAGAAAACACTGTATTAACTAGTAGTATTAATTATGTGCCATGCCTTCGACAGAAAATATTAATGGGAAATGACTAGCAATACGAAGCAAACAAATGTTAATAATCGATTGATAACCTCTTTCAACAGAAATAAGGGACAAGAGAAAACACTGTATTAACTAGTAGTATTAATTATGTGCCATGCCTTCGACAGAAAATAATAATGGGAGGTGACTAGCAATACGAAGCAAACAAATGTTAATAATCGATTGATAACCTCTTTCAACAGAAATAAAAGTTAAGAGAAAACGCTGTATTAACTAGTAGTAATAATTATGTGTCGTGTCTTCGACAGAAAATAATAATGGGAGGTGACTAGCAATACGAAGCAAACAAATGTTAATAATCGATTGATAACCTCTTTCAACAGAAATAAGGGACAAGAGAAAACACTGTATTAACTAGTAGTATTAATTATGTGTCGTGTCTTCGACAGAAAATAATAATGGGAGGTGACTAGCAATACGAAGCAAACAAATGTTAATAATCGATTGATAACCTCTTTCAACAGAAATAAAAGTTAAGAGAAAACACTGTATTAACTAGTAGTAATAATTATGTGTCGTGTCTTCGACAGAAAATAATAATGGGAGGTGACTAGCAATACGAAGCAAACAAATGTTAATAATCGATTGATAACCTCTTTCAACAGAAATAAAAGTTAAGAGAAAACACTGTATTAACTAGTAGTAATAATTATGTGTCGTGTCTTCGACAGAAAATAATAATGGGAGGTGACTAGCAATACGAAGCAAACAAATGTTAATAATCGATTGATAACCTCTTTCAACAGAAATAAAAGTTAAGAGAAAACACTGTATTAACTAGTAGTAATAATTATGTGTCGTGTCTTCGACAGAAAATAATAATGGGAGGTGACTAGCAATACGAAGCAAACAAATGTTAATAATCGATTGATAACCTCTTTCAACAGAAATAAAAGTTAAGAGAAAACACTGTATTAACTAGTAGTAATAATTATGTGTCGTGTCTTCGACAGAAAATAATAATGGGAGGTGACTAGCAATACGAAGCAAACAAATGTTAATAATCGATTGATAACCTCTTTCAACAGAAATAAAAGTTAAGAGAAAACACTGTATTAACTAGTAGTAATAATTATGTGTCGTGTCTTCGACAGAAAATAATAATGGGAGGTGACTAGCAATACGAAGCAAACAAATGTTAATAATCGATTGATAACCTCTTTCAACAGAAATAAAAGTTAAGAGAAAACACTGTATTAACTAGTAGTAATAATTATGTGTCGTGTCTTCGACAGAAAATAAT
Source organism: Prosapia bicincta (assembly GCA_036971475.1). Taxonomy (NCBI): domain Eukaryota; kingdom Metazoa; phylum Arthropoda; class Insecta; order Hemiptera; family Cercopidae; genus Prosapia; species Prosapia bicincta. The sequence continues at coordinate 41,495,810 of JBAIZL010000006.1, read as the reverse complement.
AATGGGAGGTGACTAGCAATACGAAGCAAACAAATGTTAATAATCGATTGATAACCTCTTTCAACAGAAATAAAAGTTAAGAGAAAACACTGTATTAACTAGTAGTAATAATTATGTGTCGTGTCTTCGACAGAAAATAATAATGGGAGGTGACTAGCAATACGAAGCAAACAAATGTTAATAATCGATTGATAACCTCTTTCAACAGAAATAAAAGTTAAGAGAAAACACTGTATTAACTAGTAGTAATAATTATGTGTCGTGTCTTCGACAGAAAATAATAATGGGAGGTGACTAGCAATACGAAGCAAACAAATGTTAATAATCGATTGATAACCTCTTTCAACAGAAATAAAAGTCAAGAGAAAACACTGTATTAACTAGTAGTAATAATTATGTGTCGTGTCTTCGACAGAAAATAATAATGGGAGGTGACTAGCAATACGAAGCAAACAAATGTTAATAATCGATTGATAACCTCTTTCAACAGAAATAAAAGTTAAGAGAAAACACTGTATTAACTAGTAGTAATAATTATGTGTCGTGTCTTCGACAGAAAATAATAATGGGAGGTGACTAGCAATACGAAGCAAACAAATGTTAATAATCGATTGATAACCTCTTTCAACAGAAATAAAAGTTAAGAGAAAACACTGTATTAACTAGTAGTAATAATTATGTGTCGTGTCTTCGACAGAAAATAATAATGGGAGGTGACTAGCAATACGAAGCAAACAAATGTTAATAATCGATTGATAACCTCTTTCAACAGAAATAAAAGTTAAGAGAAAACACTGTATTAACTAGTAGTAATAATTATGTGTCGTGTCTTCGACAGAAAATAATAATGGGAGGTGACTAGCAATACGAAGCAAACAAATGTTAATAATCGATTGATAACCTCTTTCAACAGAAATAAAAGTTAAGAGAAAACACTGTATTAACTAGTAGTAATAATTATGTGTCGTGTCTTCGACAGAAAATAATAATGGGAGGTGACTAGCAATACGAAGCAAACAAATGTTAATAATCGATTGATAACCTCTTTCAACAGAAATAAGGGACAAGAGAAAACACTGTATTAACTAGTAGTATTAATTATGTGCCATGCCTTCGACAGAAAATATTAATGGGAAATGACTAGCAATACGAAGCAAACAAATGTTAATAATCGATTGATAACCTCTTTCAACAGAAATAAGGGACAAGAGAAAACACTGTATTAACTAGTAGTATTAATTATGTGCCATGCCTTCGACAGAAAATATTAATGGGAGATGACTAGCAATACGAAGCAAACAAATGTTAATAATCGATTGATAACCTCTTTCAACAGAAATAAGGGACAAGAGAAAACACTGTATTAACTAGTAGTATTAATTATGTGCCATGCCTTCGACAGAAAATATTAATGGGAGATGACCAGCAATACGATGCAAACAAATGTTAATAATCGATTGATAACCTCTTTCAACAGAAATAAGGGACAAGAGAAAACACTGTATTAACTAGTAGTATTAATTATGTGCCATGCCTTCGACAGAAAATATTAATGGGAAATGACTAGCAATACGAAGCAAACAAATGTTAATAATCGATTGATAACCTCTTTCAACAGAAATAAGGGCCAAGAGAAAACACTGTATTAACTAGTAGTATTAATTATGTGCCATGCCTTCGACAGAAAATATTAATGGGAAATGACTAGCAATACGAAGCAAACAAATGTTAATAATCGATTGATAACCTCTTTCAACAGAAATAAAAGTTAAGAGAAAACACTGTATTAACTAGTAGTAATAATTATGTGTCGTGTCTTCGACAGAAAATAATAATGGGAGGTGACTAGCAATACGAAGCAAACAAATGTTAATAATCGATTGATAACCTCTTTCAACAGAAATAAGGGACAAGAGAAAACACTGTATTAACTAGTAGTATTAATTATGTGCCATGCCTTCGACAGAAAATATTAATGGGAAATGACTAGCAATACGAAGCAAACAAATGTTAATAATCGATTGATAACCTCTTTCAACAGAAATAAGGGCCAAGAGAAAACACTGTATTAACTAGTAGTATTAATTATGTGCCATGCCCTCGACAGAAAATATTAATGGGAGATGACTAGCAATACGATGCAAACAAATGTTAATAATCGATTGATAACCTCTTTCAACAGAAATAAGGGACAAGAGAAAACACTGTATTAACTAGTAGTATTAATTATGTGCCATGCCTTCGACAGAAAATATTAATGGGAGATGACTAGCAATACGAAGCAAACAAATGTTAATAATCGATTGATAACCTCTTTCAACAGAAATAAGGGCCAAGAGAAAACACTGTATTAACTAGTAGTATTAATTATGTGCCATGCCTTCGACAGAAAATATTAATGGGAAATGACTAGCAATACGAAGCAAACAAATGTTAATAATCGATTGATAACCTCTTTCAACAGAAATAAGGGACAAGAGAAAACACTGTATTAACTAGTAGTATTAATTATGTGCCATGCCCTCGACAGAAAATATTAATGGGAGATGACTAGCAATACGATGCAAACAAATGTTAATAATCGATTGATAACCTCTTTCAACAGAAATAAGGGACAAGAGAAAACACTGTATTAACTAGTAGTATTAATTATGTGCCATGCCTTCGACAGAAAATATTAATGGGAGATGACTAGCAATACGAAGCAAACAAATGTTAATAATCGATTGATACCCTCTTTCAACAGAAATAAAGGACAAGAGAAAACACTGTATTAACTAGTAGTATTAATTATGTGCCATGCCTTCGACAGAAAATATTAATGGGAGATGACTAGCAATACGAAGCAAACAAATGTTAATAATCGATTGATAACCTCTTTCAACAGAAATAAGGGACAAGAGAAAACACTGTATTAACTAGTAGTATTAATTATGTGCCATGCCTTCGACAGAAAATATTAATGGGAAATGACTAGCAATACGAAGCAAACAAATGTTAATAATCGATTTATAACCTCTTTCAACAGAAATAAGGGACAAGAGAAAACACTGTATTAACTAGTAGTATTAATTATGTGCCATGCCTTCGACAGAAAATGTTAATGGGAAATGACTAGCAATACGAAGCAAACAAATGTTAATAATCGATTGATAACCTCTTTCAACAGAAATAAGGGCCAAGAGAAAACACTGTATTAACTAGTAGTATTAATTATGTGTCGTGTCTTCAACAAGAATTAATAATGGAGAATGACGAGTAATAAGGACCAAATAAGTAGTAATATTAGATGGATACCCGCTATAGCCGAACATGGGTGTTACGGGAAAACTCTATTAACTAGCTGTTCACAATGTAAAAAAGTCGTCAATAATAGTCATTGTTTTTACTGACAGAAGCAGGAAGAATTTTGATCTATTACAACTATAAACAATGTAGGTAGAGAGCGGACACGTTTTATCATGTAGAGAGAAAGGAAAGACACTGGACTGAAGCTTTTTTTTCATAGATTCATTAAATATATTGCATAATGTAAATAATATTTGTTCAGTTCAGGCTGCTGACCCACGACTGAATGGAGCGGCAGATATTTCTTGGACTGGCAGAAATGTCACAGAGTGGACAAAGTTCAACCTTACACACTTTCCACGTTTTCTTATTAAAAACATTCATGGAATTAATTTGATACTTGATAAGTATATCATGACGCTCCCTTATGTACAAACAAAAATGTGTAATAGTGAAATTATGTAATATAACATGTAAATATGACTCCTGGATGTTATGTGAACCTGTGTACCTATACAGAACGGATGAAAGAACGCTTTTGTAACTGACAAAAGAAATTATTGTGAAAGGAAACCTCAACATAAAAGGTTTCTTTACGTTTAAAAGACAAACTACAGAAACACACCAACATCGACAAAAATCTATAAATTATGTATTCAGCAATAAATGCAATAACTTTAACAGTACTGACAATTTCTAAATATACAAACACAAAAAATCGACCATAACACATAATGAATATAAAACATAATCACAAACAAACATTATAATTGAATACGTAATAAAAAACACAATCGCAATCGAACTCTATAATCGAATAAAAATGAAAAAATATAATGGCAATCCAACACTATAAACGAATACATGATGAGGAAATACAATCGAAATCGAACACTATAAACGAATACATAATGAGAAGATACAATCGAAATCGAACACTATAAACGAATACATAATGAGAAAATACAATCGAAATGAAACACTATAAACGAATAAATGATGAGAAAATACAAACGAAAAAGAACACTATAAACGAATACATAATGAGAAAATACAATCGAAATCGAACACTATAAACGAATACATAATGAGAAAATACAATCGAAATCAAACACTATAAACGAATAAATGATGAGAAAATACAAACGAAAAAGAACACTATAAACGAATACATAATGAGAAAATACAATCGAAATCGACCACTATAAAGGAATACATAATGAGAAAATACAATCGAAATCGACCACTATAAACGAATACATGATGAGAAAATACAATCGAAATTGACCACTATAAACGCATACATAATGAGAAAACACAATCGAATAGAACACTATAATCGAGTACGTAATGAAAAACACAACAGTAATCTAACACTTTAATCAAATACACACTTTAAAAAATTACTGGCAGAGTACGTAATATAATGTATTGACAGAGTCCGTGTCTGCTGAGAAATATCACTAAGTATTGCTTTTGACAAGTAAATCGATAAATCGTTTACGGACAAGCAAAGTGTCGTATGTAAAAAAGTGTACTTCTCAAAAAAAGAAAAAACTTAAATACTTTTAGGTTAAAATAACATTGAGTTTTACAATAAGGAAAAACTAAAGTTAATTAATAAGCTAGTAATGCAAAAGGAGAGGTACGTGTTATATTAGCAGTTTGAAGTGAACACTTCTTATCGCGAGTCACGGTAGAAAAATTCTGTGAAGCGTGACGCAACGATCTAACACATCTACATATTTTAAATTATAACATATGATTTCATGTTTCACCTGATTTTGTATTATAGGTTATGATGTACATATGTACATTATGATGTTACATGTGCACGAACAGCCGTTTCACATGCAGATTATTATTTATTTGTAATCGTAAATTATTTATTTATTCAATAGTTTTGATCAGGTAGTAAATATATTTAATTTATTTTAATTTTGATAAATCTCAATACAAATAAATCAATATAACGATAATAATAAGTTATGTATTTTTAAACCAATTTTTGAAAGGAAAATTTTTGAAAGGCCCGTCTTATACTTTTTAAAGAACTTATTTGAATTAAATTTGTATAAAAAAATTGTATTCAGTGAACATCTAATAAATTTTCATTGTTACCCACAATATTTTATTATTAACTACAATAAATATTAGTCTTTATTAAATACATTCCTCAAATAAAAATGTAAAAACTGAATGAAAACCTATTAGAATTTATATCTTTATTTGAGGAATGTATTTAATAAAGAATAATATTTATTGTAGATATTAATAAAGTATGGTACAGTACTATTGAGATCTCTAACTCAAATGTTAACTTATATTAGCACCATATACTTCATTTTCAGCTTAAAATTTAAACTAGACGTTTGAAATTTGCATTATGGTTTGTTTTTCTGTTCTATAAATTTTAACAAATGATATCAGGATTGATTTGTAAAATGTCTAACATATTTATAGGCTAAACGTTATAAATAAATAAATATATATATATATATTTGCTGATACGTATTCCTTCACGGATGGAAAAATATGATGAAGAGTTATTATCTGGAGTACATCCGTTCATTCTGAAGTGCACAAAATCGCAGATCCGACGTTTCGCTAGAATCTCTTCTAGCATTTACAAGGTGAACCCAACAACAGCCGAAGGGCGATTTTGTGCACTTCAGAATGAACGGATGTACTCCAGATAATAACTCTTCATCATATATAGATTTATACTATACCAAGTTAAGTATACAGATATGTGTAAAAGCATACATAAAAACAAGAAAAAGGTTCATATGGAAGGGTATATTTGTGACTTAAATATTTATTTCATAAAAAATGTACAAATGATATAAACCAAATTCTGTATGGCTGTGTGTGTATACTAAATATATATATTGATATTTTACGTTGTCCATTATTTTTCCGTTGCACTGACTTTATGAAGTTGATATATTACTATTGTAAATACTTTTATCCACCACTAAGTGCAATAATTTTACCTTGTGTGATGAGGCACCTTTCGGTCACTTTACCATTGTCGAATCACTGATCTTTCACAATGGTCAAATGACCGAAAGGTGCCTCATCACACAAGGTAAAATTATTGCATTGTGGTGGATAAAAGTATTTACAATAGTAATATATTAACTTCATATATATATATATATATATATATATATATATATATATATATATATATATATATATATATGTGTGTGTGTGTGTGTGTGTGTGTGTGTACACATATATATATATATATATATATATGATTAAAATAATAAGTTTTGTGTAGTAATACAAATTCAAACAATTTTCCGTTACTGAATAATTTTCATTTCAAGTAGTCACTTCTATCGGCACTAAACAAGTGGCCACACAACACTTTTTTAAAGTTAGCGTAACAAGATTTTTTGCGTTATGATTATTCTATTGGGATAACATGAGAAGCTTTGCATTAAATGTGGCATTTTGCAATTAATATAATTTAATTACATTTTTAAAAATGAAATAAATTTTACTTTAAAACAATGTCATTATTTTAAAAATGATTTTTTACGTTTTTTTTCCTTTTACATATTGCATTTTTTTACATAATAATACGATTTTATTCAAATTTTAAGAAAACAATAAAAATTTCAATTTTTGTTTTATTTGTTCATTTGTATTAAAATTTTATCTGTGTCAAAATGAGTTATATAAATGGGTTTAATAATGGTTTTGTAAGTTTTAAAACTACAAATTAGTATAGTTTTTTTTTAAATAACACTCCAAATGACATCCAATTAGAAGGTATAATTAAAGCAGTAAATAATTACATTGTAGCACTAAGTTGATAAGGCTTCACGCTGTCCTGTATTCTGTCAACAGGCAGCTTTGGATAATGGCGTCATTTTTGTACTTTTCGTCATCACCGACAGCTGGTACTCAGTTCATGCCCCCAGACATGGCAAGCCTATGTACTTACCACACCAAGGTTACCAGCTGCGGCACGGCATCTATGATGTTCGTCCGACTCTTGATGCATATGTTCGGCGACACCAAGAAACAGTCCAACTACGACCATGTGGATTCCTTAATTCGCCAGAGTAATTTTTTCAACCCCGAAAACGTTTTAAATCGAAGATATTCAAACAGCTTCCATCCAAATGACTTTAACTTTAACCTTCATCACAGGGGCCGTTTCTATTTTCCCTGGGAACACCAGGCTAATATGGAAGGGAGAAAGGTGGATGAGTACGACTTTATTATAGTGGGTGCCGGGTCTGCGGGATGCGTCATGGCTAACAGACTCTCTGAAGTAAAAGAATGGAAGGTATTTATTTTAGGTCTTAAAGAATATTAAAACCAATTTTAAATATTTTTAAGTATTAAAGATAGGTAGATCAGTTATGATTTTGCAGAGTTTTAATATATATTAATTTTAGTTTTATTCCTCGACTACTGTTCTTATCAAGGTCAATGTTTCGTTTTCTGCAGTTGTTATATTCTACCAGGATTTGTTGTCATCTGTATTTGCCATATTCATTTCTCTTTGTTCCACTCTCTTATTTTCAATATCATTGTAATGTTATGTTATCTGAGAACATTCTATTTTTCATTCATAATCGATAGTGTCTTTCGTTATTATTGAATTCTCTAAAACGTTCAAGTCACTGGGCAACAAACCTTTTCTGAAGTTCTTCTCGGTTTGTTTGTCTTTTTGCCATGGTCAGTATTTCTTTTACTAAAATCTTCTAGATTTACTGAACTACTTAGTTAAAGTTCTTCAAATATTCCCTACACTTGCAATGAAACTCATTGTGTCATCCTAAAAAAAATTGTCGTATAATATGATAGACGATATGACAATCTTCTTGGGAACGAATGAACTTTCCTTGGGAAAGTTTTGTTTTATCTTTCAAAATGTTCATATTGACCAAGAGACGCAAAAGTTTCACTATGGTTTCCTTTCTATTCTGAAGTTCGCTGTCGCTTTTTCTAAAATTTGTATATTGATTACTGGTTATTTTGAGCATGGCTCTGAAATCAAATATTTTTCATTCCTTCATATTTTAAGCAAGATCATTAATTCTGCTCCTAAAATTATCAAATTGCTTGACGATGTCTCACGCGCTCTTTTATCTTCCGCAATAATCATTTTGTCTAGAAACGCATTTCTTCTCTTCTTCAGTTTATCTGTTTACTCTTTTTCGGTTATAATTTGTTTACGTTTATCAACTTATACAATTGTCATAGAGCATGTATTTGCATATATTCTGTTCTTCAATTTTCATTCCGTTATGTTTTCAGCCAGGTCGTTATTTTCATATATAATAGTTGTTTTACTAACCGAGAGAAAGACAAAATTATATTACTATATTCATATTTTCTTTGTTTCTTTATTTTTCTCAATTTTTTATCTTCTGCGATTGTCATATAGTTTAAGGAAGTCTAAATCCTAATTTTCTTCGATTATTATGTTTTCAATATTTGCTTATTCTTCTGTAATTATGAACTCAAACCTCCTGTTTTCTTATCTTCGATATTAACTGCTTCCTTGCATCTATTATATCACTTGTTCTGTAATTGTTTTTAGAAATAAAAGTTGTTTTTAACACATGATCCATGTTTAAATAAAAGCCGTGTTGCTTGAAAAACTTATTAGTTTAGATATATTACATTCCTATTACGTTCGTGTTTAGTGCATATACATTCCCTGTCTAGTAATATTTTTTAGTACTATTGTCAGTCACTCGTCGTTTCCTTACTTCTCACCCCGAAACGTCTCCAAGTATGTAAATGCTGATGAAGCTAAGTTTAACTGATAACAGTACTCAGAAAAAACTTATGAACATTCTAGAAGCAAATTGATAATTTACTTCTTTAAAAGAATATTTCTATCATCAGAAATTTGTTTTCATTATTGTCGATTTCCTCGATCGTTTGACAGATCTTGCTGCTAGAGGCTGGGATTGAAGAACCTATGATTGCAGATGTTCCAGCACTAGCTCCCCTCTTACAGCAGAGCAACATCGACTGGATGTATAGAACACAACCGGAGAAACATAGTTGCAGGTCTCGAGAGAATGGAGGATGTGCTTGGCCAAGAGGGAAGGTAATGGGAGGAAGTTCGACTATCAACTACATGATTTACACTCGAGGCAATGCCAGGGATTATGACGAGTGGGAGGAAATGGGAAATCACGGTAAGCTTTGTAAAACAAATAAAATATGGAAACTTGATGTCAGCGTTATGATTTGTATTTTGGAAAGTTTTGCACTTCTCTTTCGCTCTGATATTCTAATCTTTTACTTTTAGATAATTTATTTATGCGAAACCCTCTTTTTAAATACACAGATTATGTAATTCCAGGTATGTCACCGTTATAAATCGTTAAAAATATACAGATCATGTAACTGGCAGCCTGTTAGTGAACTTAGAGTTTCTCAGAGGTCATTCATAAAAATGAGGACTGAAATTTTTTTAACAATACAAATCCCTCATTTTTAGAATGTCTTCATTCTGTACATAAATGCCTTCATTCTTGTTCTTAAGAGAGAGAGAGAGATACAGACAGACAGAGAGCGAGAGAGACACTATTCCAACACCTTTTAAATTTTTTTAATATTAAACGTTGAGTAAATATTTTCATAATCATACAAATATTTTTCATAAAAGTAACTGATTTTGATCCGTTTCATAATCGGTTCTGTCCCATATCAGCAACCCCTCCATATGAAACCCTTTTTTCCACGGCTCCATGAGTCTCTTTCATTCATTATAATAGCATTTTCTCTCACTTATATCACATCCACAAGCGGCATCTCGAATAAAATAAAGCAACCAGATTTGACTTATATAATAGCTACCGCTACGAATAATTGCAAACTTCTTCAATTTCTTAAATGCCGTTTTTACTTACGGAGCCAGCTTTATACTTCATAACGTGTTTGTGTTACCACGTATTATTTGCTTAGATGAGGCAAGGATAAAATGTTCTACTTTCACAAACTTTCATTGCATAGGTAATTTTGGACGATTTGAAGAATGCCAGAAGTAAAGACTTTTGCAAAATACTGTATTTCTTTTTATTTAAATAAGTTTTGCAATACAGTAATAAATATACGGTTTGGGCCGAGCGGAGAAGAGTCTACGACCAGGGAAATCCTGTCTACACTTCCTGGGAATGCAAAGTCTTATAAGACGAACAGCTGTTTCGAATCGTACTGAAAAGAACTGCGCCTTTCATTCGAATCGGAAATATAAAAATGAACTCTTCTGAGGTCAGTTATTTCAGTTCTTGCTGACAAAAGCTATACTGACACCGGCGGTGGCCAGTGAAGTGAAGCATTTCACAGTTGGCACTAATTGGAGAAACTTCTTAACTAGTGCCCAGTACAAAAGATAGAAAAAATTACCTTTTTGTTTGAATATACCTCGCTAAAATTAGGGTAAATAATTCTAATATACTTTACTAAAGAATGCTTATCGTTTAGTCTTTCTTACACAAGGAAGAAACTCGGTGACATTCTGAGTTGGGTGTCTACTCAACTGTAATATGTATCGTGAAAAACATGTTTGCGCAACGTCCTAAACGTTAATTACAAGAAGTTGTAACGTCTCATGCATGTTATTTTGTTAGTCCACCCACTTCTATCTCCCTCTTTAGTTTTAGAAAATTAACATCAGGAAGGGTTATTTATATAGGT